>JAHDVE020007224.1:0-37048 GCA_022606495.2 Halesus radiatus | reverse complement strand
CCTCAAATAGATGGCGTCGAGACAAATTATGTCTACATTTTATTGGTGAAAATTGCTTTGACTTGTCAAATATTTATTAATTGATAAACTAAAGTTCTTTAAAACTTAAGACAAGATTTTTGTGCATAGTGCAAAGGGTAACAATTTGAGGGATTTAGCCGTTACAAGCCTCTCTCATACTAATAAAGTTGGTTGTTTACAGGTAAAAATATAATAAAAACAGTAATTATTGAATGGAACACTAGTATATATTGATTAACTTGGCGGGTTTGCGATAAGCCGACGTAGCTCAATGGTATAGCATCTGACCGGATATTAGAAGGGTGTGGGTTCGAGTCCTGCCGCGACATTTATCTTTGCTCGGAAGGTTTTTTCAATTTGGATGAGTGTTTTAGATTAATAATTATTGTTTATAAAAATAACAAGTATGACTAGTTGTAACTTGATTTAAGATAAAAGCAAAGAAATTTAGTTTCTACCGAAGCACATTTCAAATAAAGAATAAAAACAATCGCCCAGTAAAATGTATTGCATTATGTAGGTACTTTATAATAATAATAATAATAATTAGATGATTTGTATAGCGCCGTTTTTGTGAAAAATCACCTCAAGGGCGCTGTACAAATACTACTTATAATAATAATAACAATCGGATTACTTCTATAGCGCCGTTTTCGTGGGAAAATCACCTCATACTTGCTAGGGTTTATCTTATTATGTACATATACAGAAAATATACTTACCTGGTAGGGCACTCCAGATTAAAACGTTAAATTACAGTGTTTTGGGCTGAGATGATATGACTTTGCACGCACAGGACATATATATTAGAAAACACTGCACATTGCATGACATTAAAGTTACTATTTAAATCCTATTTGTCATTGATATTATATACATTAGAAGGTTATTGGTAAAAGAAGAGTAGGTATTTATTTGAAACATGAATTTATTTGAGATTTTTGATAATAATTATTTACATTTGTTTATTAGGTATCGCTTGTGTATGAAAAGATTATTTTTATTTAAACAAACAACAAAATATTTCTTATAGGTGACATTTCAATTATACAATTGATTAATTATTTCAGTATTATCGAAATTACTGGTCGTTGAAGAAAGTCATACAAGTTTTTGTGAATGACCTTGCTATTTGTTCATAATATGAACACTTTATTGAAAACCTGATAGGGTTGGGCCACCAGAACGACTTATCCATCGCTATAAATCATGTCAGGTCTAATTTATACAGGTTGTAACAGGACGTACCTACTCGACAAACATTAATCAGCAATTCCCAAGCTTATTTTGAGTATAAATAGTCATTTTCCTGAAACCTTTTTGGTTTATTACATTTTGTTTTATTTAAAAAACTTTTTTTTAAAACGTTTAACAGACCAAAACACTCTCCTCTCCCACTCTCTTCAGCTTCACAACATACCCTAAATGGGGATTCCATAGTTCCACTGGCTCCAGGCGTTTGGGATTCTATTCACATAAAATAATGGTGCGTTACCTTCCAGCGCAAGTGAATTTATTTGATTCGCCATGCGCAATTCAATATTGCCGACGCGGCGCGTGGTTCACCTTGGTCGTTTATCGAGCGCCTATCCTTGCCACATCTTTGTTTATTACTATCGGGTCACCTTGTCCACAGACCTATTACAACAACCAGCATCGGCAGGAGGACAAGGAGGTATACTGCTGCAGCCACGTGCCACGCATAGGCCCTGGTCACCTGGACAACTCCTCGGTGGGAATCCGCAGTGCCCTCAACGTGCCCAAGGGGAACAACATTGTCAATGAGCAGATCAGGGGGCACTCGAGAGGCAGAGACTCATACGAGACTGATGGTAAGTTTTTTAAAATTATTTTTTATAACTTACTGCGTCCGTTTACTCCACACATTAACAGTAACATAAAGTTAATTAAAATGACCTGAATTAAGAAACATATTTACATGTCTCTTGAAAACGTCAAGGTTTATGTTGAAAATATCAATAGAGATGTTATTTAGCAGTACCATACCACGTGTCATACTGTGCTGAGCCAACACGTCTGTTATGCCATGTGCTATGCATAGCGGATCGTTTGGCACAAATAACGTATAGCAGCACTCCAGGAGGTATGGACTTTCTATCATAATATGTATAATTTTCTACGTTGTTACTGCAAGGGCCCCGCACCAAAGGATGTGGCACAAACACCTACTATGAATTCGGCCTTCAAGCCATTAACACCTTCTTAAGAAGGTTCCATTATGAATATATTTGGTCCACCTCCGACGATGTCGTAATAAATAATTTCCTCCAAGTCAATGTCATCTTTGAGGATGTTATATGTAAGGTATTTTTGTGGAGTGAACCTAAGTCTTGAAGATACCGTGTTGTAGAAGGGGGAATCACAGAAGCCGGCAAATAATTCCACAGCCGAGCTATTGAACAGAAAACCGAGTCGTAGAAGCGATCCTTTCTCATGTTATAAATGTCAACTATGTACATTTTTTAATAGAAGAGGTGTGTAGGTAAATAATAAACCTCCCTGATGATTGTTATCAATGGAGCAACATCCGAAGCCTCATCTTTGGAAGCACTCGGACAAGCCTAAATTTCTCCATTGAGTGTCTTAGTAGGGGTTTTCGTTAGCATCCTCCTTCCTCTGGTGTCATTTCCTACTAGGGATTGACGATCATTGGGGGAATCTTCACCCTGCCGGCCGCAGTCCACTATTGTCGATCATAACTACCAGATTATTCACGTTTAAAAGGCTTTGAGGCCTAACTGCTCTGACCAGCAAAAATTCAATACCCCTTTTCCTCTGCTAATACGCTTTTTTCGTTTACCAGCAGCCTTAAAATATTGTTTACTCGTATAAGTAACAGCTATATTGATTGAGCAGTCGCTCGGATGAGCGGTAATTATTTAGTACATTCTGTTACTCATACTAAGCCGATTACACCTTACGTGGAAAGAGCACTTAAAACAATTACGATTTTTTAGAGATAATTTCCCTTTCAATCTGTAAACAAACGTAGTTTTATTCATTAGAATATTCAGAGTTCATTAGAATATCATTTTAAACATTGATAGCACCTCCGAAAACATCTGCACACGGTGCACAATTAGAACGTTGTCACTGAGTATGAAGTTTCTTTATTTCTTACGCGATGCATTCATATTTATAACTGTACCATAACACGGAGACATCCCTAGCATGATGGGAAGAAAATATTAAAAAATATGTAACAATATATACTATAACTGTACCATAACACGGAGACATCCCTAGCACGACGGGAAGAAAATATTAAAAATATGTGTACAAGAGAAAGTTTTGGATAATTTCTAGGCCATCCCCAGAAAGCCGTCTTTACCATTGTAAACAAGTCTGTCGATGATTATTTGGGACTAATTTGTGATTTAAAACGTCAACAACACAACAACAGGCAACACGTTTGACCTTGACCGCCAACGTCCAACATCCTGTTAACGTTTAGTATTCCGGTTGATGTTTTGAGCAATACGCGACCGACTGTCTATGGCCTCTCTACCAATTTAGTATCTAGAGGACATGCCTTCATTTTTTTAGTTAGTCCTCTTTGTAAGGCTTTGAAATTCTTTCACATGATCTGGTTTATTGGTTCATTTATCAAAATAAGGATGCGGTTAATTTAAATGATTCGACGACTAATAGGAAGCGAATAATTTGATGACCTCCCAATCTATTGTAAAATTTTTGTGTACAGTGCCAGGGAACATTTATCCCTCTTCCTGTGTCAACTGTGGTTAGAGGTGCATAAATGTGGAGATAGTCCTTTCTACCCAGTGTGCGGGCTGCCTATTGCTACTGTGGAGCTTTTATTTATGTTTATTTCACAGAATTGTCAGCTGTGTTTTATGCACTGGCGGCCCTTGCAGATGGCAATCTTATATTTAAGCCCGCTTACTAAGGCAATGGAGGGTATAAGCTGGAATTTGGGCGGAGACAGAGGGGGTCGGTAAACCTCCCAATTTATAGATAAAAGGGATCTATCATATTGTATACACGCTGTTTTCAACAACGGGCGTGAGATGTCGCAAAACCGTTGAATGATATCAATTTATTTCTTACTATTTATTAAGTAATAAATACCTAATAAAATAACCAATCGCATAGTGACATACATCCGATGCCCCGAAAAAACTTGGCACGTCCCTACACCCATAACCAGGGCCGTATTTAAGTCTAGTCAACCTAAGCAGTTGCCTGAGGCGGCAATTTCAAGGGGGGAGAATTTCATCGAACTTTTCATATTTTGCACAAAATTAATCAATAACAAAAAAAAAGTTTTTTAAGAATTGTTTTATCAAAACATCTTGATACTTTGGGAAATAACTTTTAAGATATCATTAACTGTTGTAGGCAAATGCATATACGAGTATGCTCCATGTTCTGCCTACTCGGTTAACTTTACTGACATTTGACTTATGTGGTTCCGAATGTTGTATTTCTGCAACACTCTTCTTTCGCCTAATTTAATATATTTTTGTAGACTCATAGGGTAATATTACTAAGCCATCCGCAACCGGTAGTACGATGTCTATCGTGTCACTTTCGAGGCAGGAGTATCGGCTGATTTGAATTCAATCTCGAAATATAATTATGCTTATACGGCTTATAATAGGACAGCACACGTGGTAAGCTATCTCTTAGAAAAAAAATATCTATCAATTATTATAGACATTTGATCTTGAGACAAGAAAGTATATACGGTGCTGCAAAAAAAGTGAAAACATGGGACAGTAAAAATTAACTGCCCAGGATGTCTCCAAACCCAAATACGGCAATGTCCACAACTCACTCAACGATCACTGCGTGGCAGTAGAAGTTATCTTAGTTAATAATTTTTCATTTGTTAATGTGTTGAATTCGTAGAACTCCTTTTATTATATTTTTAAAATTAAAATTAAATCAAATTTAATAATGTAATTATTATGTTTTGGAAGAATTGTAGAATTGTAGTTTTATTATTATTATTATTGTGACAGTAATTTAAACTATGGTTCGGCCACATTAAGAGTTTTATTAATCCCACACAATTTTTATTTGATGGTGTTTATAGCGATTTATTAATATTTTCGAAAAAACCGATTTACTCAGAAAATAATTGTGATAATTAAAATTCTCTATTATGTGGGGTACTTAGTACTTACAGTCGAAATCTGTTTTATCCGCTTTTAATGATGATAGGTTTTTCTTAATTGTTTTATAATGACGTTATTGCTATTTAATTAAATGAATTTAAATGTGTTTGGTAAAACACTGAATTATTTTGAGGAACGATATTGTTTAGGTTTCGTGAAAATGAAGCAGTAAGAATGGAATTTTTTTCGTATTTTATTTATTAACATTATTTTTGGATCATGTGTTCGTTTTTTAATCTTTAGTTGTTCCAGTAAATCCAATCTAAGACCCTTTTCTTTCTATGTGTAAGGATTTATGCTCGTTGTCAAGCGGGGCGTCATTATTCACTAATAAATGTTCTGCGAATTTCGAAATTGTGTTTTTATTATTCTGTATGTTCTTTGAATTAAGTCGTCAAAGCCCTTCCCGTCTGTCCGATGTAGGCAGCATTACAGTCGGCGTAGTCACATTTTAATTCATATATGCCACTGTTATTAAGCTTGTGTTTTTGAGGCTTGTTCTCCTACCATATATTATTATGAGTTCTAAAAGTTATATTTAAACCACACTTTAAAATTTCTTTTATTATTTAAACTATTAGTAATCTATCTAACAAACAAACAAAAAATACTATCAAAGAATGTTTAATTAACCGTGTGCAGTTGTAGAGAGTGGATTGGTAAATTTGACTTTTCTTTGACAAAACTTCAACATTTTTTAGCGTTAGAATCTCCTGTTTCAATCTTACAGATCCCTTTAATGCTAGAACGCGATCACTACGCCACTCTATCATAGCGGTATATCTAAAAACTACGGGATATCTCACCACTCGAATTAATTAACAGTAATTATTCGTGATTATTATCTGATGCATCGCGAGAACAGGGCATTCGTTCTCAGCCGTTCTCATAATTTAAGAAGTATAATTTGCCAGGATGTAGTGGCAGTGATGCACAACACAAGTTAACGTAATAATGCATGCATCCTCGTGATGTTGCATAATGTAGTATGATTTATTTACCTAGTACTTGAAGCCAACCGCTGTGCAAAACTCCAGGTCGTGTATCCCCGGGGTTTGCAGATATGAAAACAGCTTAGCTTGATTTGTCATCGATTTGCCGAAAACCTAGTCTAACCTAACATAATTAAATGTATTTTTTTAAATTATTAAAACTAGTATTTTTTAATTGATTACAAAAAATGAAGATTAAATTAGTCACTTTTAAAAAGTGTTTTAAAAAGATTTACCATGAAACCGTTGCACCCATATTTTCAATTGTTCCATTAAAAACGGCTTTTTTGTGTGTAACTTTTCCCTACATATTTTTTATTCTACAAGCTGGAGTTCTCTCACAGCCTTATCTTAAGGACAATAATAAAGGCAGGATTCTTTATTGTATAGACATTTTTTTAAAATTATTAAAATAAGTATTTTTTTTTATTACAAAAAAATGAAGATTAATTTAGTTACTTTTAAAAAGTGTGCCAATTCATACATGTGTTGATTTACCACGAAACCGTTGCACCCATATTTTCCATTGTTCCATTAAAAACAGCCCTTTGTGTGTAACTTTTCCAAAAAAAAAGTTTTTTTTTTATTCTACAATGCTGGAGTTCTCTCACAACCTTATTTTAAGGACAATAATATAGGTAGGGTTCTTTATAATAAGCCTGCAGGACGAAGGAGCGTTGGAAGGCCTAAACTTTTTTGACTGAACGGTGTAAATGTGAACAACGCATTACATCCCAAGCAACAGGAATCAATTCCATAGGAAAGAGCAGAACACCCCTAGCATTTTTTTATTTTTATTAAAGTATCATTGTTCAATTTCACAAAATACACAACATGAAATGAGATAAACTAGAGCTATGGAAAAGGAACAGCACATGTATAATACATGAATGTAGCAATGGCAAAAATATACATTTGAGAGGACATAAGGCTATGATTTTAGACATACTGAATGATAATATTCAAAATTTATTTTCGTAAAGCCCGATAAAAATCATTTAGACTGGTACTATAAAGGCCCTGGCTTGAGCTAACAAGTCTCGATCCTTGGCTAGGGTTCAAATCCCGGCGTGCGCGAGTAAATTTTATTTGATTGAATTTTTTGTTTTTACATGAATACCGCACAAGAGTCTCAACTGCTCCCAACCGTCTGGAACCGTCCCAATTGGGGAATGTTGTGAGGCTGAAGGTATTGGGGAGGGGAAGGAGAAGAGGAAGAGGAAGGTGGGGAAATACCTGGCTATTCAGATCTGGTCACCAAACACGGCTAAAAGCCATTTCAAGCAACGTTTCAATTCTGAATGGTGGTTTTTCACCAGGCCGATACTGAGAGTATCTTCCACTCTGGAATTGTGTCATTTCACAATTCATTCATTTAAAATAATATGTGGAATATTTGCGGCACCTTCCATAGTGTCTGTCAGTATTGCCCTGGTGAAAGACCACCATTCAGTATCGAAATGGCTTTAGCCGTGTTTGGTGACCAGATCTGAATGGTACTTCCCCATCGCCTTCCCCCCTCAATACCCTCAGCCTCACAACATAACCCAATTGGGGATGCCGTAGTCTCACTGGCTCCAAACGGTTGGGATCAGTTGGGACTTTTGTGCGGTACTCACATAAAAAAAATGTATTCTAAGGTAATTTACTGTTCGAGCTTGTTATTTTTAATAAAAAGCGTTAAATAAAATGAATTATGCCGTTTTTCCCGTCAAATCCGGGAGTCCAGCGTATCTTCACATTTAAAAGAACAGAATGAAGAAAAAAATGGTACACGTTTACTAAATTTCTACATTTGTTGTCAAACTGTACGATGTAAATGAGAATATGACGTGGGCGAAGCCGGGTACAAGAGCTTAAATGAATGTTAATATTGATTCGATTTGAATAAGTACGATGTCGATCACCGTCCTTGCTAAGTAAACACTGGTATCTACACCGCAGATGATTGTAAATGATACATTGTCTTGTATTGATTATTCATGCCAGAATTATACGAGATCATTTTCCACTTTAAATCGCCCCCATTGTATTTTATTGCGTAAGCTCATCCTCAATACATACATCGTATCTCTAAATGACTATTGGAGGTAAGTAGATATATCTACATCTAATTGTATAAAAGAAAGAAAAAAATATATAATCATTATTTCATTAGTAAATTTAAAAAAAAACACATGGCACTGATTGCTATATTTGTATCGAAAGGCACGGCCTTTTTCGATACTAACACAATAAAGTCTTCCCTTGAATGCGCATTGCGCACACATGTACACTTTTTGTGAATAGTCAACATTTGAATATGATATATGTGTCATTTTACATACTTAGTTCCTACTTTTGCACGTTTTAGTAGGGCGGTCAGTGGGGTGCGCGTTGCATTGAAGCCTCCCTCATGGGTAGGTATCAAATCAGCAATGCCCGCGTGCAGCAAAAAGGCCGGTAATGTTGTCTAGCTGCATGGACTCGCACACCAGTCTGCATATATGTCAGTCAAATAATTTGATTAATTTGTGGACAAAAAATTGTCGGTATTGCAGTTTCCGTTTTACCGTTTCGCATTTAGTATGGCGTCGGTGAGTCAAAGTGACGCCGAGGCTGTGGAATTTTACATTTATCCATAATGCTTTTGTGATATTATTAATGTGTCTAATTAATAAATTCAATGGAATATTTTAAAAGCGTTTTTTAATTAAAATAAATGTTACTCCGAAAACAGTTTGTTAAGTGATCTCAGTGGTGACGCGATAATATGAAGATACTGACACCACGTACCGCCGGCCTATATTAATACTGGAAGTACGCAACACCGCTCCCGCACCGCACCGACCGGTGTGCGAGGGCCGATAGAAATATATGAAACGGAGCGCTCTCCGTTTTTCAATTTACAGTTGAACTGATAAAATTCTGCATTATTGATGACTTTTAAAATATCGTTGTCGTTCTAGGCATTTCACAAAATAGAGATAATTATTTTCCATCCATGAGACCCAATTCATGACCTCCGTGGCTGAAAGGCTAAGAACCCCATCTCCTAGTGCAGAGGTCGCAGGTTCGAAACCTACATTCGCAATTTATTTATTTGATTTGTTTTACTTAGATTACATTTATTGTATTTTATTGATTTTGCTTACATTAGAGACCATTTATTCGTTCTCCCCAGAAATTTAACCGCTGTATTTGAGGGTAGTTATAGTATTCCTTGACAAAACTTTGGAATGAAATACCATTATCTATTCGAACATCGACATCGCTACAGTGCTTCAAGAAGTTCAGCAGCGAATGCACAGCTAGCCGCACAACATTATAATTGATAAATAATATAATGTATGCTTGTGTTAGCGATTTCGTAATATAATGTTTTAATTTACTATTTTTTTTTATTTTTTTTTATTTAAGTGCAGATATTTCACGTAAGATATATTACGTAACTTTATCTGATTTCTAGGGGCACTGCTGAAAACCAGCTGCACTTCGGGCTCCGGAATGTATAGCTGAGCTAGTGAGCAGTGACCTTTTGTCAATTTCTAAAATTAAATATGATGTAATATAACTTATTGACAAATAAATGTTTTTATTATTATTATTATATCAAATATGTTAATTTATTGGATTTCTTCGTTAGAGCCTCTCCCTTCTAACGATTTGAGGTCAGAAAAATTTTAATATCGCGTCAGCTTTACGCCAGCAATTATTTATGTACGTATGTTCTAAAGTCTGATAAGAAGTAGAAACCAAGTAACCAGTTGTCTATTTTATATTTACGAGAATGATCTAACGCATATGACGATGAATAAAAAGGCGTGACTAATGCGCATGTCACACGCAGCCAGTAGCAAGGACAGTGATAAATGGCAACTAAATCGTGCAGTTAATTTTAAGTCACTATCCCCACTGACAATGCATTAAGTGGTAACTAGTAATTTACCGTTAATCGCGCACTCCTTATGCAGGTAGCGAAAAGGTTGAAAGGACGGATGTTTCGATATACACAAAAAAACATCACCAAAAGGCGTTTTTTTATTTTATTTTTAAAAGCTAAGGAATAAATATTAAAATGTTTTTATTTTATTAAAAACACATGATTTTGCATTACTTCGCATTGCATCACCTTAAGTATCAATTTAGTTAACTAAATTATAAGCTTTTCTGTTAAGTAGCCCGCTTTGCGCTGCGCGCGTGTCCTTGTAGTTAGGTGGGGGCTATTTGAAGTGGGCGCTGCTGGATAAGCATATAACTAAGTTTTACTATAGATACAAGACTTTAAAACACACACTTAATTTATCATGACTTTTTTCATATTTTTTTTACTTTTTAAATTATCTTTCTTTTATTATGTATTGCTATTTATTTTGATGTAATATTACTGTCGCATAAGGAATGGATTGCATTGAAATACCCCTGCATACCTAATTGAATAATTTTTTTTTCATTAATATTTATTACGTGGTCGACCCTTATCACTTTTCTCAGGACAGTGATTTAGTTACCACTTATCACTGTCCTAGGTACTGGCTACGTGTAACCTACGCATAATAATACTTTTACTGGTCCCGCAATTAGAGTTGAAGCAAACGACGCAAACATTGGATGGTGCGTATTGTCTCATATGTATTAAAAGTAGTATCACTTTCGAAAGTGATGTCTTTGCCAAAGTTGACTGAGAAACAGCATTTTGTTTTGTGTACGCCTAATTATCGTTATTAGCGAGAAAGGGACAACAAGTGTAGGTATTCGAATTTGAATATCTTGAGATTGCTTGATTTACGGCCGTTCTTCCCAGCTTTTCGAATGATCAATCTGAGGCACCGTTCAGCCAGGTGTTTCGTTGAGCAACGCTCTGTTCTCCTGTTTCCAAGCATTTTTTTTATCGCTGATCATCATGCCCGCCCACTTTCAGAGACAATAAATTACACCAATGTAACAACTTTCAATGGAAAATTAACATAGATTAGTTAATAGTGTATTTATTGAGAATACACATCATTTGTTTTAAAAACTAATACATAAATCAACATTAAAAATATATTAAATTCGTACATTTGATGTTTCTGTGAAAAACAAGTAACCAAACCAAAATGTACCTTTTAACAAGTAGAATATGTTGGGTTCTCTTTAATTTTATTTAAAACATTAAATAAAACGGTTAAACAAATCTTCGTTATTTAATATTTGAATGGCGAAAATTAAATCGCAAACCGATGTTTGACATTTCGCTGACATCTATTGACATTTTTGATAACTATTCCTCTGTGAGCAGAGCTTAATCCATTCCAATACCGTAGAAATATCCATAACGCGAAGCTTTTGATATTTACCATACATTGAAATGGCAACATGCTACACCAGTACCAGTACCAGTACCAGTAGGTACAACCAGTACCTATCAAACACATATACGAGGTGTGTTCAAAAGAAAAGGTGAATTTAGAATTTTTTCGAAAATTATTTATTTATTCATCAATATCCATTTTCTCCCCTTCAAAGTAATCCCCCTCACATATAATTCACTTATGCCAGCGCTTCTTTCAATCCTCGAAGCACTTCTGGAATGCGCTTTTCGGTATGGCCATCAGCTCGTTCTTCGATTCTAACTTTATCTCACCAATTGTGGCAAAACGCTTTCCTTTCATTGGTCTCTTCAGTTTCGGGAATAAGAAAAAGTCGCAGGGAGCCAAATCTGGTGAATACGGTGGTTGAGGCAAGATTACGGGGTTGTTTTTGGCCAAATAATCACGAACAAGCATTGATGTGTGAGCTGGTGCATTATCGTGATGAAAAATCCATGATTTGTTTTTCCACAATTCCGATCGTTTGAGCCGTATTGCTTCACGCAAACGTTGCATAACTTCCTTGTAGTATTGCTTATTAACCGTACGACCTGTTGGCAAGAACTCATGATGCACCACGCCATTGTAATCTAAGAAAACAGTGAGGAAAACCTTCACATTTGATCGAACTTGGCGTGCTTTTTTCGGTCTTGGCTCTTCTGGCCGCTTCCATTGGGATGATTGGGCCTTGGTTTCGACGTCATAACCATATACCCATGTTTCATCACCAGTTATGACCCTTTTGAGCAAATCTGGATCGTCGTTGACCTCGTTCAACAACTCCTGAGCGATACTAATGCGACATTGCTTTTGCTCAAAATTTAGCAATTTCGGAACAAACTTCGCTGCCACACGTTTCATGCCCAAAACTTCCGAGAAAATTGGATGGCATGAGCCGATTGATATGCCAACATCATCTGCAACTTCCCTAATGGTGATTCAACATTAAAATCTTCTGTAAAGCGCTTGTACCACTTACAAACACTTTTTTGAGACAAAGCAGACTCGCCGAATGCCACAGTCAACATTTTAAGTGCGTTGGAGCACTTTATTCCATTTTTAACGCACAATTTAATACATATTCTTTGATCCATTTTTTCAAAAGTAAAAAATCGAAGAACACACAAAAACGTGACTAACCTTTCCAGTTGTCAAAAACAAACCACTAATCCAAAATGGCTGATAATGCTAACATATGATAAACATATGTGTACAAAAAAAAAAAAAAGATAACGATAATCGAATTTACACAGCCCGCGAAAATTCAAAATTCACGTTTTCTTTTGAACACACCTAGTACATAATCTCTTTATACTTAATTATTATACATTTTTCTACATATATTATATTACCATACTATGTCAATATTATCTGTTTTCCCTTCTATTTTTGTATAATGGCACTTAATATGAACTAAACTTGTCAATTTGACTCTCCTTAAAACGGTATTAGTTCCTAGTTGGGCAGTCAAAGCTTTCTTAAATGTTGTTAAATAATGTGTTCAAAAAAAAAAAAAATTATTATTAATCGAAGATGAAATATCTCTTAATAAACAGTTCTTAAATTGAAGTACGATATCCCTAAAAATGATGGAAAGCAATAGGGTGGCATTAGCTCAATGGATAAGAGCGAGGTCCGGTGTGACTTATACTTTTATACTTTGGTGTCTTTTCTGTTTCATATTTCATTTGCGATTTGTTAATACTGTCTTCAATAATTAAAAAATATGTAAGTTACCCACCTAACGATTCCACGCATGCACCTACCTGACAGGCATTTTAGAACTTGAAGCGATTGAACAAATTTGAATAGATGGAATGAAACAAAAAAATTCCAGCATTTTTCGGCATACATTTTTACATATTTTTAGAGTGATAGAAATTTTTTAGTAACGATATTATTATTTGCTAGTATTGTTAAATTTTCGATTTTAAAATGCCAAATTCAACAGCGTCAGATGATGAAAGAGTGTCCATAAAAAATTCAATTCACTCAGTCACCCCGTCAAGTATTTTAATTCAACCCTCTCTCGAAGATGTTCACTATCCTTCAACATCAAAGCAATCGGACATTGATAAAGAGGAATCCCCTGAACACGGCGAAGAACCAGATTCGTGTCAGGATACAACAGGATCGTCTGAACCTATGGATGAAGGAGCTTCACAATGCCCAGAAGACGGAGCAGACGCACTGCCCCAAGATCCATCCGAATCAATGAACGAAGAAGCTCCCATTCCTCAAAACGATCCGGCTACTATCGCCTCAGATGATTTGGCAAATCCCCTAGCAAACACTCCATCGGAAGGTCAGAGACAATCGATTACATCTGATAACACAAATCCAACAGCTTCGCAGGAAAGACGGAAGAGCAGGGAAGGCAGGTCACGAAGTAACAGGCGAAACAGGAGTGAACGTCATTCACGACGCAGGCGACACAAAGAAGTGATGCAGATGCCACGAAATCCGGGCGCCGGGAGGAAGTCCAAACGGAGAAGCAACAGCTCAAAACGAAGACGCAAAATTGTCGCGAGACGCCAAGAATCAGTCTGTGAACTATGTTCGCCTTCTAATGTGACCACCAAAAACCCCACGATTCCGACTGCTATTGCCAGAAGAAATAACTCGAATGTGATAACGGCAGCAAGACAAATAACTCCTCGTGAAGTGAGAAGTCCTCAGTGTACTTGTACCCCCTCCGTTTTGGAATTACGCGCTGTTTTAAACCGTAAAAGGAGTCGACGTGCATCCAACTATTCCCCGAGAAAACGCCACTGAGATAATACTCCCATATAAACACTTCATCATTCCGGTCAACGCATTTTTTCTCCTTCGTTTGAATTTATTTTCTGATGGTATTTTATTTTATTTATGTGCCTGATTTACTTTTTTGTCGACGTTGATGTAAATTTATATAATAATGAATTATATTGTGTACAGAATACCTGTTTCATTATTGTTCTAAGTTACCCGCAGCACGGTGTTGTCATAGCAATATTTTTTGTTTAATTCCTAACAATAATTTAGCTCAATTGTATCATTAGAGTCTGTCAACAAATTCTAAAAATTTAATGAAATATTTTTTTTTTCATTACAATGACAACACCGAGTACAGGAGTCCCAGTGGAACATTTCATCCCTTTGTGAAATAAACTGTTTTGCGTATTGTTTTTGTTAATTTTCGGTAGTCTGATTTCCTTACGTCCTTGTATTATGTCTGACTGTCCATGTTGAAAATAATTTTATTGGAAAACTATTTTGGTATCAAATTGTTTCTTTATGCATAAATATCATTGCGTTCAATGGCAGCATCTTTTTCACTGTTTGAATATCTATTTTGTGTAAGCATTATTCTCATTTCTCCATTTCGAAGAATTTATAACTTCAATTTTTAAATATTGATTATTTTTATTGAGATTTAAAAACCTCATTTTAATATTTAATCATTGTAGAAAATAATATTAACATAACCTAAATGAAATATGAAAACGGAAAAAATTACAGAAAATAAAAATATATCAGTCGCATTAGTCCCAGATGCGAGTGAAATCTTTTCATTTTCTGTCATTTTTTCCGTTTTTATATTTCATTTAGGTTATGTTAATATTATTTTCTACAAAGATTAAATTTATAACTTGTTTTGTTCTCTATCGTTTGATACAACAACGAGTTCATAGTTTGTTTACAATTTGTTGACAGACTAAAGAGAAACATCGATAAAATTCCTGACTTTAAATAGGTACAATACACTTATAATTGCTCATTCATATTAATAATTAAATGCAGGTGAAACGAGAAATATGATCATTTGCCGATAAGCACGTATAGAAAGCTAGGGATTCCAAATATGTCGAATGAAATCACCCACAAATAGCAATTTAATAATCGAAACTGAGTTTTCTCACGCGAGTGTGTTCCACCCGACTTGAAGGCCATGCAAATAAATTACCATAAATCTCACCGTGAAATTATCTCTTTCGGTTGCATCGTCGAGTAATTGATCCTACCCCCCACACATCGTCTAACTATATAGTTAATGCATGTTAAATCATTAACACTACACAAGAGATAAACTACAGATTATTTTATTTTATTTTTGAATCATTAATGGCTCTCGGCTTTTATATAGTACCAGCTGAAGTACCCGGCGTTGGCCGGGGTTATGAATGGTTTGTAGTAAAGTTTCGTGGTTGTGACGTGTTCCCCCTACCCCTACCTAATTTTCCTCTTATTTTGAACGTCAAGTGTGCATATTTACATTAAGAAGTATCAAATATCTGCTTTAAGATGAGAAAGGCGGACGGGGCGGGTTTTTAAAATCTCACGTTGACAGTGACCTTCCTCTTGTTTCGTAGGTCAAGTGTGGAAAATTTCATTAAGCTCGGAATAAAAGTGGAAATTTGTATACAAAACAAACAAACAAACAAACACCCCCGGCCCGGGACATTCTTTTTTATATAATAGATTAGTTGTAGTACCCGTCGTTGCCCGGGGATATTAATAGTTTGGAGTAATGTTTTATAATTCTTAACCCTACCCCTAACCCTATCCCTACCCCTACCAGTAATTTTCGTCTTATTTTGAACGTCTAGTGTCAAGTAGGCATAATTTCATCAAGAAGTACCAAAATGTGGATTTAAGGGTGGGAAAGGGGAATGGGTGTGGTGTTTCGAAATATCGTGTAGACATTGACCTTTCTCTTGTTTCGAAAGTCAAGTGTGAACATTTCATCAAGCTCGGAATAAAACTGTAGATTTGTATACAAAACAAACACACACCGCCCGCCCGGGATATTCTTATTTATCTAATAGAAGAAAGAAGATGACATAAAGTATAAGACATATAAAATAATGTTAAAAATATGTAAGCAACAAAGAGCCGTTATGAGCGTGCATAAAAACAAAGATAAATTTCAAGAATATCTGTAAATAACAAAGCGAGAATAAGCTTCCATTGGATGTATATAAAAATTAGAAGTGATGAAAGAAAAAAACAAAGAATTTTTTTAATTAAAATAAAATGAAGTTAATAATATTTAAAATTGATGGTTTATAATATTTCATACAGTTTCAGTATTGTAAAATTTTTGTGTACAGTGCCAGGGAAAATTTCTCCCTCTTCCTGTGTCAACTGTGGTTAGAGGTGCATAAATGTGGAGATAATCTTCTCTACCCAGTGAGCGCCCTGCCTATCGCTACTGTATTGCTTTTATTTATTTTTATTTCAAAGAATTGTAAACAGTGTCTTATGTGCTAGCAGCAATCTTATATTTAAGCCCGCTCACTAAGGTAATGGAGGGTATAACATGGTATTTGGGTGGAGACGGAGGGGGTAATATTTCATACATCATAAATTTATTTTATTACTAAATACACCACTACAATGGGTAAAGAGATACATGTATAATATTTTGTAATCAATATACGAGTATATTATAAAAGGAAGTCCCAAAAATCGTGCGGCCCCGCAAAAACTCAGATACGAGTCCTGGTACGTTCAAGGGAGTTGGTGTGGTAGATCTCTATCCCCCCTCTAGGATGAGGGTTCCCGTTTTTACCTAAAGGGCGTTCTTTTGAAGATATAAGGTCTGGAAGTTTCGCCCTCTATAAATTTCAAGAACAGTCTGTAAATTTCAAGAATGTTCTAGAAGGTTCGATAAAGCTGTAGAAAGTTCTGGAAGGAGTGGCGGAGTATGTCTACTTAAATTTAATTTTCTTGGCGATGAGTCTAGAAGGTTCTGGATGGTTCGCAAACGCTTTAGAAAATTGTGGAAGGAGAAAGTTCTAGAAGCTTTCAGAAATAAGTGGCGGTCTTTGTCGGTGAGTCTAGAAGGTTCTGGAAAGTTCTAAAAGGTTCGATAATCTTAATTTTAATCAATATATATTATAAAAAAAAGTATTTAAGAGCATTCCACAACATTCTAGAACATCTCGGAACGTTCTGGAATGTTGTGGAATGTTCGGGAATAGGGAATCAGGAACATCATTGTGGAACATTCCAGAACACTCTCGAATGTTGTCCTGAGCGTCGGGTACTCCAGCTAGCAAGTAATAAATTTACAGTAGAACACCCACGGTGAGTATATCAGAGTAGATAAATGAGTTTGTGAGTACAAGTTTGTATTGTAACGGCGATGCATTTTATATATATGTGATATGCGCATATATATTACAAAAGTTTTGAATTCTATGTAACGGCGTGTTAAATTGTGCGGCCGTTGCAGCATTATTGAAACAGAACGGTATTGATGATACTGTATTCCTGGCCGGTACATGTAAGTTACATTTCTGCATTTACTGTATAACATATGCGTATTGTACTAAAAAAAAAGTTTTACATGCGTAATCTCCAATTTGTTCGTAAATAAATAAATAGCTGTCATGCTGTTATGCTGTGACAATTGACCATAATTTGATCAGCGTTCAACGAGGGCCGTTCAAATGGAAAATTTTAAAATGGCGCTGAGCGGTGATTTGATTGCCATCAAATGTGATGAAGTTGGAAACAATTTAATGCGGTTTTTTAAATTGAATATGCATGACAATGGCAGAGGAAGAATGAAAGTCGACTGGAACTGAATGCTGTGGAAATGAGATCTCTGACGGGTAGATGTGGTAAAACCATGTATGACCGTGTAAAAAATGTTGAGATTCGCAAAGAACGCAAGGCTGACGTAAGCGTAATGAGTAAGATTAAGAAAGGAATGTTTGGATGGTTTGAGCATGTAGAGAGGATGAACGAAGAAAGAAATGTAAGGAGGAATATCTTCTTTTTAAAATATTTTTTCTGTGATACCATACAAGAGTCCCAGCTGCTCCCAATCATCTGGAGGCAGTGAGACTATGGCATCCCCAATTGGAGTATGTTGTGAGACTGAAGGTATTGAGGAGTGGGAGAAGATGGGGAAGAAGGGAGGTGGGGAAATTCCTGGTTATTCAGATCTGGTCACCAAACACGGCTAAAGCCATTTCAATTAACGTATCCATTCTGAATGGTGGTCTTCCTCTTCAACCGGGGTGATACTGTACGAATCTACCACAGAGCAAAAATGAAATCGAGATATCCTTCCTTGCAAGGGGATGAAACCCAAATTAGGGTGGCGAGGGGCAAGCTTAGGGGTGTCGATGTCATTTGATTTTCAAATAAATGCATCCTCACAGCCTGCAGGCAGCTCGCCATGCACTGAAAAGTTTTAGTATTTACTTTTCGAAAAGCAAATCTGCTAATGATCATTTCGTTTTTATAATTATGCGGAAATTAAGGTAAATCTCCTTTTTTCCGTAGCTGTTGTAACTAATTGACTTATCCAACCGCCAATAAGTAAAACAGTAAATAAGAAAAATGGTTCGGCTTGTTTACAAAAACCGATTAAGGATTAAGTATTTATTATTTATGACATTTATCTTTACTCGGAAGGTTTTTTCAATTTGGATGAGTGTTTTAGATTAATAATTATTGTTTATAAAAATAATAATTGTTACCCTTTGCACTATGCACAAAAATCTTGTCTTAAGTTTTAAAGAACTTTAGTTTATCAATTAATTAAGTATTTAGTTTAACCCCTTTTAAAAATGTTTTAAATTTGTTTACCGACGTCAAAATCACCCGAAAGAAATGTGGACGCCTGTCAGTAAAACTGTTCATGTATTATATATTTGAATAAGTTTAAAAAACAGTAAAAAACACTTACCTGTGGAATGTAAGGCGAAAGTGTTGATTATTCTCTTTACCATATCTATTTTTAAAACGTTTGAATGCGCAGGAAACCATAATTATTATTTTATTCCTTAAAATCTTCGAATGTCACTCGCTGCCGGTCAATACATGAATGATGACGTCATGTATTCGAGAAATGCGTGAACCGGCCTGGTGCCAAGCTTAGGATGTCGTGTGGTTTGCTTCCAGCCGTCAAAATGTCAAGCAAATTTAACTCTATATGGCATGTCTATTAATTCTGACGTCAGTGAGTATCTACCAATTTAATGAATGTTGCCATATTCGCCACGTTTCAAAATGGCCTACCCAGTACCTGGCTGTAAATTGCCGTTAATTGGCTGTGAATCCGCCTGGTTAATTCTATTTATTACCAAAGTTGCCGAAAATAAATACATAAACACTCGCTTCACGCTGGTGACGAAATGTTTGCTAAGTTAATTCTCGAGTCAGGTGTGGACGCTGTCTGCTACAGCCTATTATATACGTAACATTTTCTTTATAATATATATTTTTTTTATTTTTAGTATTAATTATATGAAACACAAAATAATTACATAAAAAGCATCACACAAAATAAATCACATACAATCGCCAGGCAAATGCATTAAACTTGCTGAAGTACCCGGCGTTACCCTGGGTTGTGAATGGTTAGGAGTAAAGTTTTAAGGTTGTGATGTATTACCTCTACCCCTACCCCTACCCCTACCCCTACCTCTACCCCTACCCCTACCCCTACCCCTACCCTTACCCCTAACCCTACCCCTAACCCTACCCCTACCCCTACACCTACCCCTACCACTACCCCTACCCTTACCCCTAACCCTACCCCTAACCCTACTCCTACCCCTACACCTACCCCTACCACTACCCCTATCCTTACCCCTACCCAGTAGTTTTACCCTTATTTTAAACGTAAAGTGCGCGATATTTCACCAACAGGTTTTCAAATATTCAATGCACAAATCGTCGCCCACAATACAAACAGTCGTATCTCATATTAAGGAACTTGAAAAAAATCAAAAATCTTTTTATTTTTTTTAGGATACTTGTACATTTTATTACATGTTTCTATAAATCCCATTAGCGGTTAAGAAAAATGTTTGATTAAAATCCCGTTAAAAAAAACATGCAAGAAAATGTGCAGGAATCCTGTAAAAAAAAACCAGCTTCCTGGAAATTAGCTAAATATGAGATACGTCTGTTTGTGCTGTAGGCGACAAAATCGTACCCAAACTTGAAAAACTATACACAGCGTACATTGGTGAAAGAGCAACGCACGCCACTGGTATTTACATAACTGAACTCAATTTCTCGTTACCTGAACTTCATCGGTGTTCTTGCATGATCCGTGGTCAAGTGGTTAATTCACATTTAACCAACATAAAATATAAGATGTTATATGCACTTGCGGCACGTTCCAAAATGGTGAATACTCACAGTATAGCCGTGGTAAAATACCACAATTCAGAATCGAAACGTTGCTTAATGGCTTTAACCGTATTTGGTACATACAACGAAAAGTGACCAATTCAAAGACCTTGTTTTTTGGCAGAATAAGATTGGGGATTGTTGCTTAGATGCTGTATAATAGTTTGCTAGTTAGGATTTTTTTTCGGTTGAAGCACCCAATAACTGCACATATAGCTATAGATTTTTTTTGTGGATTTCACTCAATTCACGTAATTATTTCACTTTTATCGAACTCCGACTGTCAACTTGTTTGACAGATAGCACCGAAGTGAAGTTCGTGCGTTTTCAGAAATTGGCTTCAAGCCGCTCAGACCCTCCCACAAATGAATGTTTTGAACAAAAATTGTTTGTCTCTCTTTCTCATATGTTTATAAAACCGAGCACAAAGAGAGAGAGCTATATTTTGCAAGTATTTCAACCATTCGTATTATTATTAGGGAAGATTAGAAAGGTCTCTTGGTATATTATTAGTAATAATATACCAAGAGACCTTTCTAATAATAATTTATTACTCTAAGGATATTCCACGTTTCTCCTTGTTTAACATTATTGGGATTCCCCGGATACCATAAAGTCGCGGTGTTGTATGCTTGGAACTCATTTTCAATGTGCATTGCTCTTGGTATGGTGGAAACCTCTGACCATTGATTGACTAAATGTCGGCCATTAGAAAAAAACAACTTCGTTTCACTCTGTGAGCAATTATTATCAATTGCTCATGCTGCAACAGCAACTCTAGAGAGTCGTCATTTTTAAAACTGTATTTTTAATGTCTGTTTTCCCTTGGAACGTAAATATCACTTTTTAATTTATTTATTTATTTATTCACGGCGGGAAGGCTTTTACATGTTGATACATTTATCATATACAAAGGAGTATAATAATATAGTACATAAAATAATAATTAGAGTGTAAAAGATGTAAGTAGGTACAACGTAAGTATGCAGTTACAGCGTAATGAATAACGGATATCGATAGCATATCCGATATTTTGATACTGAATACACTCACTCATCTCTATACGAACAAACAAAAATACAATGAAAAAATACTAAACACTCGCATTACTATAAATACTTTCAAAGATTTACCCCAAATTCCTGTAACTCTTACTATCGTCAACGGAATTTTAGGTACTTTGCGACAAGGATTTTCAACATTCTTGTCCCAAAAATAAGATTCACGAAAAAATTTCAAACATGGTGTAAAAAAATTGTATAGATCCTTTACCGGTGCACTCACCCAAATTCGAAGTTATTGATTTAACCATTTACTGAAGTATTATTAGAAGTGTATATTTATAGGCAGAGGAGTGCATTATATATAGCTATATAAGCACTGCCTACCCTACTCACATAAAAAAATATAAATAATTTAAAAATACGCGCGTAGTTCCAGCTACAAATTTCTGCGTCGCAAGCGCCCCCGACAGCCCTTCTTTAAGGTCTCAAAGGCAGGAACTAAGTAAGCAAAATTACACATATATAATTTTCAAATGTGAACTATATATTCTACACAAAAAGTGTACATATGTACACAATGCGCATTTAAGGGAAGACTTGTTTGTGTTAGTGTCGAAATAGGCCAAGCTTTTCGGTACAAATCACAAATATATCAACCGGTGCCATCTGTTGGTACAACTTTACTAACGAAATAATTATCATATTATTTTGGCTTTCTTTCATGCAATGCGCAGTCGAAAAAATATTAAAATTTTACATATCCAATAATTGGCTTGTAATATGCATAAACGAAGCGGTTACTTGTATATTTGATGTGGCAGGTAACATAACCAATATCGGCTAAAACCAGCAGCTTAGCCATAATTATTATCAATCAATTCGCCATTTTTCCTACTGCCTACCCTGATTTAAAACTGTGTGCACGACAATGTTCATAGGTATTATAAAATAATATGCAAAATTACTGGCTCAATATAGGCTAGCCTATTGAGACGGGTTATCTGAAACCCCAACTCATAACTATGCAATTCTATTTTTCACGTATTACTTACTGTTATGTATTATTTCTTATTTTCCTTTCTATGTATCTAGTTTATAAACTAATGTACACTTCATTATTCAAGTATTTTAGTTGTAGTTGCAGAGTGTGATCAACATGTGTGATAAACATAGGTATAATATAGCGATGTCGCCATGAAGCCGAAGAAATGAAAGAATTTCGATATTTTAAAATGTTTCATAATTTTTAACAGAAGTAAGGACAAATTTAGCTTACTTCGGGCTCACCAACACGCCCGCAACACATTTCTATCGATTTGTATAATTTCAGTGTTGCAAAGTTATTAGTCGCGTCCTTGAGCGAGCAGTTGTTTGTCCTGTTTTGTCAATGGGAAAATGCTTCGCGATCACAGTTTTGTTTTTTTTTTTGTCTAGCGAATTATTTACCCAATAGGTCACTTGATCACTTAATATTAAATTTTCGCAATCAAAAAACAAGTTGTGTTACCGTTTGATATGGGCGAGATGAAGTAGAGACTAAAGACATTCAATAATGTAATTATTAGTCATTTATTTCCCAGTAATCGTTCCTAAATAAATACACTTTGTGGAAGAAAAACACGTCACAACATTCATAGGCATATGATTATTCGTTGTATGATGGAGGAGTGTCGGTAGAAGTCAAAGTGGGAAGCTGGTGGTTATTCAGCGATATCGGGAGGCACTTGGCTCAGCACAAATGTGCCTCTGGGAAAATTATGAAGGGGACATTCTTCTACGATGTGTTCTGTTGTTTGAATATGTCCACATTCACACAGTTCGGAATCATTTAGGCTCCGTTTATATGCACAGCGACTATGACTGCATCAGATGTGGTTTAGTGTGGTTCGGGTCTTCCGCGGGAGAGAGAACCCTGGAAATTTAATAGATGGGTCCACAACAAGGTGCTTGTTTTTCATGTACGAGGTCTTCCACTGAATTCGCCAGAACTCTTCAGAAGAATATCGTGGTTGAGTAGACTTTCGCCGTCAGTCCGAAAGGATTTTCTGGGTGTGATGCGGTTGGCCGGGAGGTTTACAAGGTCGTCTTGAGGTGGATTATTGGCAGTGTTGCCGTGCATAGTCTTTTTGTATTTTGTATGTAATGGTGCAATATTCTATAGGACAGGGAGTCCCTGTAGTGGGGTGGAGGGAAGTGTTCCACTCACCGTGCGCATAGCTGTGTTTATTTTGCACGCCGATGTTCCGTGTGTGTGCACTTTTATCCCACATTGAAATACAATATTCGACTGCCGAATAGACCAAGGAAATCGTAGCTGTGCGTAGGGTATATGTATACGATTAATAATATTGTTAAACCAGAATGAAGCTGTCTTTTATTTTTTAATATTATTATTTTGATGAAAACTTTTTGTATGTTTATAGAGTTAATAAGGGCCGTAAAATTATTGTGTTATGTCTCAAAAAATGACAAAGTTACGAGTTTTCAAAGTGAAATTGGGATAAAAAGGTATACTCGTGACGTCATGAGTCAGAATTCAGCACAATTCACAATTCGAATGGTAGTAACGGATACTGCCGTTTCTATGATATATGTGGCCGCACCAGACCGCATATAATACAATTATAAATAACATGAAATTTCGTTGTAGGAGACAACCTCATTTACAAAATTATTGATGAATTTCAAAAAATGACAAAAATATTAAATGGAACCACCCTAATATCTACCACACGTTCGAGTATTTCCTCCCCATCATCCCGGAATCTGGCACAACACGAGAGGGATGTTACCATTATAATTCTGTAAAATACCCAATCAGGCATTATAAAGGTTAGCTGTTTTATAAACACGTATATTATAAACTGTTCATGTCTTACAACGTCATAGTAATTATAAATCTACTGCTACGAAGTTTTTTTTTCATGTTCATCTTTTTATTGTTATATTTATTATGTTATGTTTCTGTAAAACATCTAATCAGGAATAATAAAGGTTTGCTGTTTTATAAACTGTTTATGTTTACAACGTCATAGTAATTATAAATCTACTGGCTTTATTACCCACCTATTGCACTGAAACTAGCTACTTACATAGTATCTACCTTCTCACTTCTTTTATACTTATGTTTTTATATTATGCACTAAAATACTTCTTATACTCTTTTGTACAACCTGCTGTTATAATGTAACCACAGGTTAAACTATTATTCATTGCGATAATTACGCTGTAACTACATACTGTTATATTGTACCTACTTACTTGTTTTACGCTTTATTTATTATTTTATGTGTACATTATTGTGCTCCCTTGTAAAACTATGTAAAAGCCTTCTAGGCGTGAATAAATAAATAAATTTCTAACGGATAACTTGTACACTTCAGCCATAATTAAGATTACTTCCTTGCAAGAGATAATATGTATTTTAAAAGAAAAATCCACATTCTTGCTCGTAAACTAAAATGCTTTAATGTTCTATGCGGACGTCACATCTTTGAAATCTCGCAATTTTCCAATGGGTAAAGTTTTCTAATATCTTGTTTTTAACCGGGCACCATATTATAATAATTTTAATTTTTAATTATTAATTATTTTTATTGTGATTTAAAAATCTCATTTTAATATTTAATCATTGTTGAAAATAATATTAACATAACCTAAATGAAACATGAAAACGCAAAAAAAACGACAGAAAATAAAAAAAAATTCAGTCGCATCTGGGACTCGAACCCAGGACCTCTGCCTATTCGGGGCAACCGCTTAACCAACTTAGCTGATGAGACCAGTTAAATTTATGTCATCTTCACTGATATCATAGCTCAAATTCAAGATTTGTTAATATTATTCTCCATTTTTTATCCCATATTATTGGCAGCTATCTTTATAATGATTACAAAGTTCCCGAGGAACACAATTGCAAACTAGACAGTGTCTTATATTGATGGGCAGAGGACCTGGGTTCGAGTCTCAGATGCGACTGAAATCTTTTTTATTTTCCGTATTTTTTTTCCGTTTTCATATTTCATTTGGGTTATGTTAATATTATTTTCTACGATGATTATAATTTACCTCAAATATTGACCCTCGACTACGAAATTAATATTTTAATACAAAAAGTTGAGCTGCAATTTCTAGGTTAACAATGTTTCACAGTTGTATTTTTGTCATTCAGAATATTTCCCTGGTTACCAAATGTAACGGTATTGTCATTAGAAATTGAGACAATAAGGGACACCTCAACGTTGCTGCATGAAATTCAATAAAAATAAAAGAAAATAATAAATTCTCGCAGCCAAATATAAAACAAACAAGTAGGAACTCAATGTTTTAATGCGAAGTTGTAAATCACTAAAGAATAGTTTTATTGCATTCAAGTGACCAAGGAATTCCAATGAAAAATATCACGACTTCCTCTCTGATTCATCGATTCTTGATATAAGTTTTTCATTTTGTATACCTTTACATGGGGTTATTCGTACAATAGTTCATTAATCTATCTTGAAAAATAATCAACATAATATATATATATATATATATCTGATCGCTTCGGCTGCGTTCTGATGTCTCAAGAACCGCCAGAAAGGTAATCGAAGAGGGAGATTGTCAATTGAGAGGGATTTGTGACTTCACGCGACGTTGAACTCCCCCGTGCTAATTACCGCTACAAATAGGGTAGTTTTGGCGAGAAAAAAAAAATAACTACTGATATTCAAAACAGTCAGTGAACATTGTAAAAGTAATAATTAAAAAAAAAATAGGGAAGAATTCATTAAAAATAAATAATTTTGACTACCTACAAACAATAATAAAAAAAAATATATATATCTATTTATTTCGTAGCTGAAGTGATTACAGTCTGACCCTATTTATTGCCTTCATAATAGTGGAATTCCAGACCTAGTCGTCAACTGACAGTCCTGTATCATGACAATTATGCAATTGATAGCTCTTTGTCAGCGCAAAGCCTAGGTAGTCTAAAACCTCGAGTCTTTGTGGGTGTCTGTGGACACCACAGAACAGAAATTCCATAGAAGTGTAAACTATACCAATAAGGAACTCCAGACTAATTTTATTATTTTTTTTATCGATAATGACGTTCAAACTTAAATACCAGTATATATATATATATATATATATTTCTCTAAAGTTAATTTTCGTAGTTTCAATTTATCAAAGCACGGCAAAACGCTCTAAATCTATGAACGGTCGGTTTTAATCAGTTTTGAGGTTAGAATGTCAAGTGTAAAAACAAGGATGAGCTTTAACGTACATAATTTTATAGTCTATTCACGGTAAACCATAACTAAACATAAGTAATAAAATTATGTACCTTGTTAGAAACTTTAACTCAAAAGAATAATAATAGTATTGAGCATTAACATTATCATAATATCCGTATTGATAATTGGTTTGCTCACGAATACTCTAATTTATTTCATTAATAATAGTTTTATAGAGCTTAAAGTCACCCAAATTATGTTTAAATTTCACCAAAACTAAAAAAAAATACATTTTTAAAACACAAAACAAAAGTGAAAAATAAAAATGTCCATACTAATCTAAAAACAGAACGCGCACGTAACGTCAGATGTTCCAATTGTAATGGTACCAATATAACAAGTGTTTTGATGAGATGATTTTTTATTCACTTTTAAATAAGGATTTTTAAATACCACATATTTATATATAATAAAAGTTAAATATTCAGAATCGGAGTTTGCTGATCTATGTGGATATATATTTTTAAAGCCATTATATTTTTCACTGGAATTCCTTATTGCAAACAAAACTGATATCATGGGCCGGTATTTCAGTATGCTCTGGATTGTTATGGGTTTTAAGAGACAGCTTCACACATAATCCGTTCATAGGTCGTAAGCATAGATATCAACAATATTACACGTTTTGTCTATGATTTTAATTTCTTTGCAAAACCAAACTGCCATCACGACATTTTCAAATGTCAGCGACCGCTGTTTATTTTTACGCGGGTTTAATTTACGAGTTGATTTTTGATAAGGTCCCCCACACAAATCAGCATGGTGCAATATGCGAGGAGCCGAATTGTAAATAGTATGATTATTCATGAAATTATGACGAATTAAAACAAACTATGCAGGTACTCATATTGGTACTTGTTTAACTCCCTTTGCACTCACCTGACCAAAGACATTACAAACAAACACCAGCCTGCTTTTTTTTTTAAATATAAATTGCTTTCACCGCAAAGGAGTGTTCTAGCAAGGACTGTTTTAGATTGAATATCATCCTTTATCAATAAAATTAATATCATCGACATTCTTATCGATCGATGAATCATCGAAGTTCATACCGTTATTAAATTAGGGAATTTACAAAAATGAAATTTTACTAGTGTAACTAATAGCGCCGACGCATTTAAAAAAAAGGTATTATACATCAATCCTAGTTTGCGGGTAGCAAAAATTAAGCCGCCGACATGGATTTGAACTTGGATATCATTTATGTACAGAGTTACTAAAACAATTTGTTTACTGAGTGATTGCGAAAATAGAATTATCTAATGATACTTTACTTTTTTGTTGTTGCTGTTGTTATTGTTGTGGATGTTTTTTTTTTTTTTCATGAATACCCCACAAGAGTTCCAACTGCTCCCAACCGTCTGGAGCCAGTGAGACTATGGCATCCCCAATTGGGGGATGTTGTGAGACTGAAGGTATTAAGGGAGGGTAAGGAGAAGGGGAAGAGGAAGGAAATACCTGGCTATTCAGATCTGGTCACCAAATACGGCTAAAAGCCATTTCAAGCAACGTTTCAATTCTGAATGGTGGTCTTTCACCAGGGCGATACTGAGAGTATCTTCCACTCTGGAAAGTGCGCAAATATACTACATATTATTTTGAATAGAATTAATTGTGAAACAGCACAAATTAATTAAATAAAATTTACTTGCGCATGCCGGGATTTGAACCCGCGACCTTCGGATTCATAGTCGAGAGCCTTACCCCTCGACCATGGAGGCCGTCATGGTGAAATTGTGAAACGAAATTTATTATTATACCCTGATTACTAGACGATTTCACTCCTTACGGAGGACTGTGGACGATTGAACTTAAATGTGTCATTCTCGCTGTATGTAGCGAGAGAATTTACTGTGGGATTTTCATGTCCGGCTAGGCACATTCAACGCTGAAAGTTGAATGGCTTTGTTTTGCAGGGTTTGTAATTTGTTTATGTGTGAGTGAGCTGCATGCCCCCAAATGGATGCAGCATATGTAAAGCCTGGCCTTACGGTCGTCTTGCAGGTTAGTAGTTTATTGTCTGATGATAATCGACTACTTCTATCTACAATGTGGTAGAGTGCAGCTATTGACTAACAGATTTTATTTTTCGTTGGTGTGTTTTTTTCCATGTTAATTTTGAGTCTAAGGTGACTCCAAGAGATTTTATTGATTATTAGCAAGCGTACATTTTAACCAGAAATCGAACATGATTGTAAATTGACGGTCGTAAATACCTCTTAAGCAGAGCTTGAAGAGCAGCTGAAAATCCACCCCTAAGACCTTTTGAATCCTACCATTAGACACGTCAAATAAATGGATTATCTGTTCAAGAAAGAATTTGAATATTAGAAAAAAGTTTGATTAATTTCATACGAAGTGAGGATAAATTGACCTCACTTCGTGCATATCAGTGACGTTCACAACTCATTACTTTCGGTTTGTCTCTTCAGTGGTTTAGACAAGCAAATGAGACAAACGCTTGTTTGTTCAATTGGCCACACGCAGTACTCGTATATTGTGTTTAAAAGTAAAAAAAAATATGTTGTAAAATTGTTTGCATGCCCTACTAAAACCTATCGAACGGTGTGGTCCGGCGTTATTAAATTTGCACAACTATTTCCGTCTGGAATTTCTAGGTCAACGCAACTATCACGAGTATGCAATGTTATTTTCATCATGAGCTAGAGAGCTTGAAAGTTTCCAAACGTAACAGGAACGTTTGACATTAGTGGACAATGAAAAAATAAAAAAAAGGTAAAATAGAACTTTACGTTAATCTCTTAATCTAACCTAACCTAACCTAACCTAACACAAAATATAGAGCTTATGTGGGGATACGCCGATTTGTGGACCATTTAATGACACTACAATGGACGACTGCCCCCATTTAGCGGGGGAAGTAGAAACAGAGAGGAATGTTGTGTTAAGTTAGGTTACGTTAGGTTAGGTGAGGTAAAGGTAGGTTCGGTTGAGTGAAGAACGGTATCACAATGGCGAAAACAACAACTTTATTTTATTGTAAATTTTAATTGCGTCTGTTAAAACTAGTATCAAATAGAATATTTTTTAAGTATACTTTTAATTATTTCAATAATTAAGTACTAAATTCCAAAAAGAGATTTTTTTATTATTTTATTTTTATATTTAGTCTTAAGGTTAAACGAAACGTGATAAGCTATCACAGATGGCGCTAATTAACAAAAAATAATTTAAAAAAACAGTTTTACCACTTGATGCTTTTAAATATCGAGATGAACTGTTTGTTGGCGGGTTTCTATACTCAATAAGATAATTTAATAATTATTATAATTGAATACTTAATCAGTTCAAAGGAGTTGAAAAACCTTGCAGTTATAAGACTGCTTTACTTTAGATTAGTGCGTAGCATTCTCTAGAGTGGATCTCAGGTATGGGGGCCAGAGGACACCGTCTATGTACTAATAGTCGAGAAAATCCGAAAGAAATTCTTACGATTCCTCTACAAGAGAGAATTCGGTTTTTATCCATGGCTGTATACAACGGCATTTCTCTCGGAAATACTGGGTATTTGCAGTCTAAGTTCTAAGAGAAATATAGCATTACTGATTATAACTCATAAACTATTGATCGGTGTATTATCAGTACCTGACATCCTGGCTGAAATAGGATTTTATGTCCCTGATAATTTCACGCCAGGCCGCCAACACAGGCTTCTGTTTCTTCCCAGGTGCAGAACTAACTTACCAATGGTAATGCCTCTGGGAAGACTTACTAGGTTAATTAACTGCCTCGCAGGAAATGTGGATACTTGAGCTTTAAATTTACAGTAAAAATTATTTCCATTTCATATTCCGTGTCAAAAAACAATGAATTTCAATTTTCGATAGCATTACGTGCTAGAAGCATCCTTGAGGTGATATTCCAAAAAAGTGGGCAGTTAAAATAATCCAAGAAAATTACTAATATGCGGTTCTTGTCAAATCTATATATATAAAAATCAATGTAAGTTTGTTTGTTTCTCCCCGACGTTATCGAAAATTACTCTAACAGTTTCGCTGAAAGTCACAGTTTGTTTTCATTAGTGCCGGGAAGGTTTAGAAAGTAGTTTGAATGAAATCCAATATGCAAAACTGTTGCTATAACGTTTTAAAATTAGTATGAAAAACATTGAACCCGCCATGTTCTATTTAGGTTAGCCCATAAACATAACACTCTGGTTAGCCACAGATTGCATATTCAAAAGAAGAAGGTTTTTTGGGTAAAATATTTTAAAATTGTGAAACACGAGTAGGTACCTACTTAAGAACTTTACGATTTAGATATGTTTTGAAAAAATAAACGTTTGGAATGAAATAAAATATTCAAATTAATGTTTCTTTATTTGGAGATAGTTAGTTACCTTCGATGTCAAAATATGGCACCCTAATGACAAGTAAGAATTCACAACTTCATAACTTTATTCCAAATCCCGAGCAAGGCCGGCTACACATCAGATAGTTTTGAATAAATTCGTTCGCATCGCTTTAATATTGAATAAAAAGCAGGTCGACTTAAAGACGGGCTCTTCTTCAACTAATTGCTTCTATAACCATAATATTATTTATTAAACACCCTCTTATGTTTTCATAGCGACATCTGTTGACCATTTAAAATGGTAGTAGCCGTAGCTCTGGCACTTTAATTCATGATTTAATTCCATTTTGCCAGTGGCTCCCAAAGATTCCAAATGCCTGGGAGATTCACAGAGAGTGGGAGATGATTTCAGTGTCGTCCTGATCAATCGGAACGTTGCTTGAAATTGCATTAGTCGTATTTGGTGATACGAATAGATACGAATGGCTAAGTATTTCACAGCCTTCCTCTTGTCCATGTCCTTCCCTTCATTCTCCCAACATACCTCAATTGGGGATGTAATATTCTTTCTGGCTTCGGGTAGTTGGCACTCTCGTGCGATATTCAAAAAATAAAAAAGGCTTTATGATTTCGCAGCCAACAGGGGGGCATTAAAGCACGGTGACCGGATAATTCAACACACGTATGAATCGGCACACTTTTTAAAAGAGATATAAAGTAATTAAAATTACAAAACAATACTACCCCAAAAACCTAATTTAACCTAACCTAATTGATGGTTAAAAAAAAACTGTTTTGTAAGATTCGTTTTTTTTCGTACTTTAAATGACTGCATCACTTTTAAAAATTGTGTCGTTTCATCAGTGTGTTGAATTATCATAGAACCTTAAGAGGAACGGCTGTGTGGCCTGTTTCATACAAAACTTAATTTTGGATTTGAGACCAAAATTCTTACCCAAACCGAATGATCTTCTATTTTATCAAAAGGTGTAGCAAATATCTAGTACGAAGTTAAAGTATTTTGTGATTTTTTTGTTTTAATTTATGAAATATAGGCCATTAAATAAATCGATTTTTCACAATTTCAGAGACAACTTTAGCATATTTGGGGGTTAATGATGATTAAAAAAAAATTAAAAATTCCCGGTTTACTATGAGAGGAGTATTTACAGACTTTATAAATAATAAAAAAAACAACGCATAGTAGGCGATATGTAAATAGTTTTAAAAACGTATTAAATAACTACAAACGTAAACCAAGAAAATAATTTTAGAATAATAATAAAGCAAATAGTAATTTATATGCTGGATAGTATACATTAATAATAATAATAATAATAATTGGATGATTTGTATAGCGCCGTTTTTGTGAAAAATCACCTCAAGGGCGCTGTACAAATATTTCTTAACTAATTATGTACAAACAGATACAGAAAAACATACTTACCTGGCAGGTCGCTTCAGATGAACACAGGTTTATTAGAAAATTTATTTATAGAGATGATAGTTTACATGGTTATTTGTTGCTCCTTTTCTATTGATGTTACATTTATTAGAAGATTGGTGGCACAAGAAGAGTTGGTATTTAATGAGATACTTATAATTTTTAGGACTGGAATGTATTCATAAAATGAATTTTAGGACTATAAAATTACCTTAAAAAGCGTAAGAAGCTTTTAATAAATATTAACTTTTCATTTTTTATTTTACACTTTGGTTATTTACAGTGCTGCGGGCTGTGGACGCATTTGCGCACCGATGTGTGAATTTTTTTATTTTAATTATTTAATGACTTTAGGTAAGTACTAACCGGCTAGCCTAGCTAAGCAATTTACAGGTGAATTTCTTCAATTTATGGATACGATTGATACGGATATGGATTAGGGGCACAATATAACATTATCCAAGTTCAGGGAGTTAATTTGCTTTTTAAATTGTTTATATTTCAAAGTTTCGGTTATACTAATTTTGTTTTTGGAAAATATTATATTGAACCATCTTATACCTGAATACAAGTAGTGGCGCTGAGCCGTGGTCGTTCTTAGCATTAGGATGGCTATTAAACCATTTGTTTTGAATTTGCCTTTACTATCAGTTGAGTGATTTTTTTTTTGTAAATTTGACATAAGGCGTTTCTTTTATACAATTCTGTAATGTATGTATGTGTTCACATTGGCATCCAGTAAGGAGGTTCAGGGTTAGTAACAAAATTCCGTGAAGCGACGAAACAAGTTTGGAAATCTCAGGATTTTGCAAATCGTGTCCATTTATATTCCAATATACATTACAGGCGTTCTGTTGTCCGCCCATCCAAAACTAACACCAAACTCCGCTCCCCAACGACTTCCCACATCCCACATCCCGCTTCCCACAACTCTTACGATTATATTATTATTATATTTCGATACTTGAAATATGGCAACATTCGTAAACAATCAATGACGTACAAAAATCCCCGTCACGAAAAGAAACCAACAGAGAGGCTTTGTAATGATCACGCTAAGCGATTGACTACAGGGGCGCCGCAGAATAGTGCGCAATGCGTGCGGCAAACACGGGCGGCCGAACCGAGGGACGGCCTCTGAAATTTGCCCCTCTAGCTTACGTCGTGACTGATTCTTTAGTTATACATTATATTCATTAAAGATTAAATATATTTTTTAACATTTTTAAACGTTTCTACACGAAGTTACTACCTGCCAATATATTACCACAATTGGGTATTTTCACCAACTATTATTAATACCGGTAAAAATGTGTAGAATATTTAAAGTTTATTTTCATGATCATCGTAATTTTTTTATTTATTTATTTATTATTATTATTATTTTTTAACTTTTTTTAATGTTTTTTATTTGCTACAAACACGGCCCAAAGTAGGGCCGTGTTTGTGGCAAGTAGTCCATATCTAAATATAGGTACAAAATAATCTATTTTATTAAATTTAAAACATATGTGTAGTAGACTTCACATTATTTAATATAGAAAAAAAGTAAATTGAAGATATCTGTACTAAAAAAAACATTGATTTATATGTTAAAATAGTATCACTTTAATATTTATACATTTTATACTTGTCGTTTTGGCGGCTAATCAATATGATACATTTAAAATCGTTATAGAAAATTTATTCGTTAACATAAAAATAAAATAAAAATGCCATCCATATCGTTTTTTAATCTTATTTATTAAACGTTTAAAAAGCAGTAGAAATGTCCTATTATTTAGTTTTAAGACAATTATGTTATAATTTAATCCCTGAAGCTGGTTAAACAAAGCATGGGTATACCAGACGTGACTATCAAAGTTTGTAATACCCTCCATTTGCATAAACATCAACCAGTACATAACTCAGTAGGTGGTACGACTAGATACGAAATCAACTACTGAGTTCGTGCAGTTTCGAACGAGAGACGACTCGATACGTTCTCGATCGCGCTGGCATGTAGTACTGGGCAGGCTCATAACAGACGACCTGACCACAAACGAGAGAGAGAGAGAGAAGCGACTAGATACGCGTCTCTGTCTTGTTTGTTTGTCTGCACAAATAATTAATTGTGCAACGCCCGACTTTAATTTTAACCTGATAGCAGCGACTAGATACGCATCCCTATCTTGTTATGTTTGCACAAAAAGAGGATTTGTGCAAACGCCCCATTTCAGTACATATTGGCTTTCGACAAGCGTAGTTCCGGGGTTTTCGAAGAAGTGATGATGACAGTGCACGTCATCGTTTTCTTTTTCCTACGCCCCTGAACCTCGTTTTCGTCCCGAGACGCTACTGGGTGCTAACGGGACATTTCTCCGACCCCCGCCAACCCTACGGTCGCTCCCGGCGACGGTCCCGAAACAGAGCGGGCTCTCATTGGTCGAGCCCCTCTGATCCACAAAAAACCTTTCAAAATTATTGTTCTACCAAAATTGTCTGTCTTTGTGAGCGATTCCTGCGGCCACGGTGACTGATCTAAATAAACAATCTTTTCTGATCTGTTCATTAGCGCCCGCGTAATCGAGTAAACTTACTTATTTTATGTTTGTACGATGCATTTTTTTGTAATCTGACGGCAAAGTATTACCTGTCCTACTTTGACCCCCATGACATACTTTGTAATAATTTTGGTTGCTTTAATAAAAAATAGGTGAAGATTGCAATAGGCTCAATTCAAGCAGAAGGTCGTGATTGACATCCTAATTTTTTGATCTAGTCGATCCAAGATTGACAGAGTCTACGGCAGCTCGCGAAATATTCACGAGTTCAAACTGCCCGATTCGCCGCACGGTATCGCACCGAAGTACTTGAACGACGAGTGCATTTCTAAAATTCAGAGTATTCTCACGGATTCAACACGCCTTCTACCTACTTCTCCTGCATCTTCACCCGGCCTGAAAACCGACCGTGACTTTCTCTTCACCCTCACCACCTCCTTGCAAGAAATCGTTTGCCTTTTTCAAGGCATTTCCTCCCTTCCTTCCTACCCTGCTCTGAAGCGTCGAAGTGGCCAGCCTGATCTTCTTCTTCTAAAAACGTGCGGCAAGAGTTTACAGATCTTGTCCCGTACATGGTCCTTCTTGAGCCAGGATCTACTTCACGCCTTCACGACTACAAGTGACGTCTTCTCGCCTTCACGCCTTCAGTGACGTCTGCACGCCTTCACGCCTTCACGCCTTCAGTGACGTCTGCACGCCTTCTCGCCTTCAGTGACGTCTGCACGCCTTCTCGCCTTCAGTGACGTCTGCACGCCTTCTCGCCTTCAGTGACGTCTGCACGCCTTCTCGCCTTCAGTGACGTCTGCACGCCTTCTCGACTCCAGTGACGTCTGCACGCCTTCTCGACTACAAGCGACGTCTGTACGTCTTCGTGCCTTGTACGTGCCGAGATGCCTGCACGTCGCAGCCGTCGAGGGGCCTCGAGCTCGGAGTCTCAGCCCGAGTCCACCGCTGTGCCCGCCGCTGTGCCCGCTGCTGTGCTCGCCGCCGCGCCCGCCGCTGCGATCGCCGCCGCGCCGCCTGCCGCCGCGTGGCCTGCCGCCACGTGGCTTGCCGCCGGGCCGTCTGCCGCTGCCCCACCCCCTTCCGGGCCCGCCCCTGCGCCCGACGCTGCTCCCGCCGGTGCGCTCGGCGCTGCGCTCGGACCTGCGCTCGGACCTGCGCTCGGACCTGCGCCCGGCGCTGCGCTCGGCCCTGCGCTCGGACCTGCGCTCGGACCTGCGCTCGGACCTGCGCTCGGACCTGCGCTCGGACCTGCGCTCGGACCTGCGCTCGGACCGGCGCTCGGCGCTGCGCTCGGCGCTGCGCTCGGCCCGGCGCCCGGCACTGCGCTCGGCGCTGCGCTCGGTGCCGCGCCCACACCCACCACTGCGCAGTCCTCCGATGCTGAGAACAACTCCTCCACCACAGAGGACACCGTGAAGCAGCTACAACGGGAGATGCGCGCCTTGAGGGAGCAGCATGCCAAGCAGCTCGCCGCGCTATTGTCGGCCATGCAGCCCGCCAAGCAGGACGTCCCCGCAGCTGTGCAGCCAATCCCCGAGCCGGTACGAGTATAGATGACCGACGCAGAGGCGCGTGCTGTGCGAGCCCCGGCTGAGGGGTACCCCCTCCCCGCTGCAACGTTCGGCCCCGCTGTGCTCCCTTGCCCCGCAGCGCCGGCCGGACGCTACGCCGAGCCACTGCCGTATGCCGAGCCGCTGCCGTACGCCGAGCCACGAGCCTGCCCACTCTACGCGCAGCCCTCTGCAGAGCCGTCTACCTCGCAGTTGCACGCGGGGTCCCAGCCCGTCAACATCGGGCATCCCAGCTACTCGC
>JAHDVE020007223.1:0-23491 GCA_022606495.2 Halesus radiatus | reverse complement strand
ATTGAACTAAGGAACAGTGATGACCAATAAATGCCATTAGAAAATTTCAAAGCTTCGTAGTCGATAAAAATTACTTTCCTAAATCAAAATAATTGCTGCTGTCTATAAATTCAAAACAAAAAGGCAGTGCCACTTTCATAAAGCCGGAGTTCACCGTTCTTAATCGAGAGTCATTGCTACTTCAACTCGTAACTTTTTCACAAAATATTAATTTATCATCGATTAGAAATCACCCCGAATATGCTGTATTTTTATACTTCATCCTTAAAGGTTGTATTGTTTTTGTGTGGTAATTATAATAATTGTTTTTGTGTGTAATATATAGACCTCCATTTATTTTTTTTAAATAATGAAAATCTAATTTAATAATGTTTTTATGAAGTTCTGCAAGTATTTTTAGTTTTTATTATTGAGACAGCTGTTTCGGTGTTCAAGGCCATTTTCAAAGCATAGTTAATCCACATTGTGACGACTTATTTATATGATTTTATTTACTCCCACTAAATTCTAATTAGGACGGTTTCTTTTTAAATAATGCTTTATTATCGGTAAAACCGATTTATTTAAAAAAAATTAAAATTCTCTATTCTGTGGGGTTTTTACATTTATAATGTGTTTCTCTGCATTTAAATGATAGTGTTTTATTAATTGATTTATTTAAATGATAAATTATTATATTGGTGTGAAAATGTGAATTCACCGAGAAGCGGTGAAGAATTTTCCTTATTTATTAATTAATATCATATTAGGAACATTCGTTCGTTTATTAATTTCTAAATGTTCAAAGAATATGGTCTCGGACACGAGAACAGCGGTCAAAAAAAACTGAAGATACTTGCAGAACTTAATAATTACATTATTTAATTTTATTTATATTAATTAAATAAATAAAAAATTTAAAAAAATTGTTGTTATACTTAGATATTTACTACATAGCAGTTATTTCCAAAAATGGGAATAGTTTCAGAAAAAATCTCTATTCCAAATTTTGCAGCAGTGACACAAGAAGGATCGACCAGTCTGTTAGTCGCATCATATTATACCGATGCCGTATTGTCAGAATGGAGAATGTTTAGAAGTCTTCCAGATCGGTATTATTACATTTTGTCCTTTGGAAGCTTTTAACAATTATACCCTAAAGCAATACTACTTTACATTCATAAATACAATAAATGACAACAATCACACATATTAAAACCACTAGAACTCAGAGTCAAAACACATAAAACAAGGAACCTCAAACACAACGATTGGACAAAAAAACTTCTTATGCTATGGTACTAAACTCTACAACAATAATCGCAACAGCCATAATAAATTTTAAAATCAAATAAAACACTAGATACGTTACATAGGGAGATCTGAAATAGAAAATATATTAACACCAAATACATACTAACACCGAAACCACTCAACTGCACTCAAAACACCTCACCTTAGAAATATTATTATTTTTTTCACCAAGCACATCAATTTAAAATAATGTAATTTCATATTTTGTAAATGAAATCCTCAGCACGGGAAATCCCAGTGAGGATATCATTATTTGTATTTTGTTGTAAAAAAAGAAGATAATAAAACATTGTTACAATTATTTGTTTGCAATGTTAACTAGGATCTACAATCCCCACACCGAGATAACAATAATTATAACCTGTACGGTTGAGTGGCATTCGTTTCTATGTAAATTAGTGGATACCACAATAATGTTAGGTTACAGTAGTTTAACCATTTTGGCAGTACAAACCGTGTGAGCCAAAAACAATGCGGCACGTTACAATAATAAACGGGTAATTATGACACGAATAACACAACGCACATTCCACAACTAATTTAAATATTTAGGCTTCCTAATTGAAACTAGAAATACAGATAACAACGTGGAATATAAAATGCAAAAAATGAAAAATAGTCCACACTTTTGACAAAAAATAAATTTTATTAAATTCCTGTGGAATATGTCTCCTTGAGAAATTGAAATAATTTAAAAATTCGTCTAGTGTTATGAAATATGTTTTCGATGATTATAATTCTTTTTCTAATTTAATTTGTAGAACTCTATTTTAATTGAAACTATTTAAAAATTAAATAACAACTCTTATTATTTAATGATTAAATAAAATACACTTTTTGAATTCCATTCCACTTTTATTTTTGACCGTCATCGTTTTCAGCCTTTGACAGCTATCTTCGGACTGGCACTATTTATTCTTAAACTATGGGTTATATACAATTTTGGGTGTCAGAGGTGACAAACCATGATTTTACTTAGATCATATTGTTCAATATTGTCACATGATTTTATAAAACGTGACTTATTTGGTACTTTTGAATTTATTCATAATATTACTTTATATATTTATCTGGTTTAAAAATTCATATAATAAGTCTGTATATCTACGATTTTCTTAAAATTACTAAAACCGGTTTCGCTGAAAATAGCACAGTTTGTTTTTATTAGTGGCGGGAAGGTTAGAGAGAAGTTTGAATGATATTCAATATGTAAAACTGTTGCCATAAAGTTTTATAAATAGTTTGAAAAACATTGAACCCGCCATGTTGCATTGAGGTTAACCCATAGATATACCACTCTGGTTAGCCACAGATTACATATTTAAAAGAAGAAGGGTGGTTTGGGGAAAATATTTTCTATATTGGCACCTACTAAAGAACTTAGTTATTTAGATATATTTTGAAAAAAATAAATTTTTGGAAATAAATTTGTTTTTAAAATAATCTTACCTTGTTTAGAGATAGTAATAGTCGTCACAAGGCATTATTTTCGCTCTTAAATCAATTATGGCACCCAAACGACAAGCAAGAATTCACTACTTCATAACTTTATTGCATAAAAAAACCGGGTAAGGCCGGGTACACGTCAGCTAGTATTAAATAAATGTTATTTTTTTACAGATTGAGTTTAATTAAACTGCCCCTTTCTTATGTCATTGAAGTCATCTGACGTTATAAAACAAACTCGTAATATATGGAGGGAAAAAATATAGATCTTCTCTTATTTTCTGTACCGAGCCTTCGATAGGGAGGGCAATCAGCCTGTACAAGGTGCAACTACCGTATGCTATGTGCTGGCAGCGTGGCAGGCCAGGTAGGTAATTGGCAGCAGCAGGAAATGCTAGCAGATATGTGAGTGCACCTGCCAATCGTAGCTGTACCTAATGAAACTCACTTCTAAAACGAGGTGAAAACTTGTTTCATACTTAATTCTAAAAGAAATACCCGCTGGAGTTGCCTCTACGTGTTCACCGTTCACACTCAACTGCTGAGGCGAATTGGGGGGCGGTGATGCATTGAATATACGATTGAAATAAAACCAATCCCACTGATTATTATACGTAAATATCACAACGTTAGATGAAATGTTAACATTCGTTATCTTAATTTATGTGAAGCCTTGGCAAACCAAAATAACATCCACATTATAAAACAGGTAGAACTTGTGTCGAATATATCCAGTTCCATTGAAAGATAGTTAGTAGGTAATTACGATTCTTTTCAATGCATTCTATTCACTAATAACCACATAACGTATCTAGGCGTAAAAATTGATCACAATTTAAAGTGGACTGACCGCATCAATTATTTAAAAAACAAAATTTAAAAAATTACTTTTTTAAAACAATCAGGAATGTCCTCGGTATAAAAGATTGGATTAAGATCTGTTGTATTGTGGTGTTGAATAGAAACGCACTTGTAAATGAAATGCACATTTATTGGCCTTTCTCGTTGACCCTAGTTTTACAAGTGAGTGACAGCTAGAGGTTATATATCATAGACAATCATATAGAAGTAAACCATAGAGTTATATTAATATATAATACCCACATCTCTCTTTTCCTAATAAACAAAAAAAAAGTCACAACGACGTAAGCATTTTTACAAATATACTATTCGTGACAGTAATAAACCGTACAATTATTGAAATACAGTGAAAAAAAATCTACATGGCTCTCTGCCAATCACTATTAGAATATGGTATTATAGGATAGGGCAGTGTTAATGATGATATTCTTAATTTACTCATTAGAACACAAAAACCACAATAAAAATTATGCTTGAAGTCTCTGTAAGAACTAGCACTAACAATATCTTCAACAAACTTAACATTATGTCAATAAAATAAGTATACTCTAAAACAATACTACTTTACATTCATAAATACAAAATAAGATAAGATAAAGATAACACCAATCACACATATTAGATACACTAGATCTCAGAGTCAAAAACGCATTCAACAAGTAACCAGAAACACAACAATTGAAAAAAACAAAACTTCTTATACTATGGTACTAAACCTTACAGGGAGATCTGAAATAGAAAACATATTAACACCAAATACAGACTAACACCGAAACCACTCAACTGCACTTAAAACACCTCACCTTAGAAGCACATGAGTTTTAATTTGATTAATTTATCTCCAAATGGAAACGATGAATAACGAGGCAAGTGCGCTTCATTTGCTAACGACGGTTATTGAACTCCTTTTAATAAAAATTTGATCAGTTGACAAGTCATTTAAATGTAGTCAAAAATATTCTTCAAACGTCAAACGTCGGTAGTTTGAATATTATCGATAGTGCATTGCAAGAGCATCTACATGTATGAGTACTAGCGGTGTACGCATGAAACAAGTGCTGGTTCTCAATTCCGCCACAGGCGCAACTAGCGCTCCGTTTGCCTTCGCCGTTTCTACTACTACAGCGGGCGACACTGGCGCAACCACTGCTCCGCCCGCCGCTACCTCCGCCCTAGTACCACCGCTCACCTCCCATCCTGCAAAGCCACCTCCGGTCGTATAAGCCCCCACAGGAATGGCTACCGGCAGGAGAATAACCCACTCACAGGCTGCGAAAGGCTCCCAAGGAAGGAAAAAAGCCAGTTATAGTTCTTCGGCAGATAATTCTGATGCATCTACTCTTGCTACATCTACTTCTGCCGTGTCTACCGTTATTGCGTCTACGTCTGCTGCGTCTTCCTCCGCCGTACAGAGAAAGGACTCGCCGCCTTCGTCCGATGGAACTATAGTAGATGCAACACCTCTAGATCAAACTTCGGGGAATCAACCTCAAAAATCAACAGAAAGGGAGATCAACAGAAAAAGGTGCTCCATCAACGTATGGAGTAGTCAGAGGAATCAATGTGAAGTGAAATAGTTTCACCTTTACCACCTGCATCCTGATACTTCGCTAGATGATATGACGGCAAAACTAAAAGCGAAACCAACTATAAGCACCTCCTCATTCGAGGTACCTAAAATAAAAATGAAGGGAGAATATTCCTCAATTGAAAAACGGCGTGACCGGATCAGAAGTAGCACACTTACTGTAATCAAAACACTGTCCAAAGCAAACATTCTTGAACGAATGGGTCAACAAAGTAATAGCTCCACGGGTCCCAAATATTAAACCAAGTTTACCCTGTAATAGTCTAAATTTCATTTAGTAAAACGTTAGAGGACTGAAAACTAAATGTTCTTTATTTTCCGCTAATTTTTTGGTAAATAATGTCGATATAATAGAACTAACTGAAACTTGGCTGAACTCCAGTGTGTACAACCCAGAGTTATTCGATGTCAATTTCCATATATTCAGCAAAGACAGAGACAATGGTATTTGCCACAGACAAGGCGGCTGTTGCCTTTAGGCTGTACGCGTACATGCTCTGGAGGCTGGCATTAAAGACTTATGGGTAATAGTAACTCACAATTTTTTTGTTACTTTTACACGTGTGGTATATTTTCCACCAGCATCAAATTTAGAAATATTTAAACTTTTTTTTAACAAAATACATGAAAACGTCGATCTTATCGGAACAAGGAATGTTATTATTTTGGTAGATTTCAACATCTATTCCGCGAACAGTAACAAGGATGTTGAAAATGACCTGAACTTATTATGCGAAGTATTCCGGCTCTCCCAGAATAACGATATTCCTAATTCCGAGTCCAGAATATTGGACCTTCTTTTGTGTAACATGGCATTAAAAATTATTCACAGCGATTCTTCTCTCGTATATGTAGACAAATATCACCTGGCATTAGAGTTCCGGTATTCTTGCAAAAGTCTTCCGAAGGCTACCAAAGTTCCCCAATATGATGATGTCACTTTTCGTGGATCGATCTTTGGTAGTCGTAATTTTGACATCATAATGAGCCAATTGAAGAGGCAAGAGCTTTGTCATTTTGACACCGTTAATGAGGCACTGCTCCATTTTTATTATGTACGTACCGGACGTAGTCCACCACCAAACCGAGGATGACGCTAAATCAAGCTGCCCTCCCGCAGCCCAGGGGAAGCAACCGTCGGCGACAACGTCGAACTACACGTCCGCATAGTTAGGTTCGGCCGTTACAGCACCGAGGGGAGAATGTACCGGACGTAGTTAATTTATGCAAATTTAGTATTAAAATATTTAATTTGACATAAACCGTAAAAGTCACGTGGCGTCACACTAGGCGCGATGAAGCGACATTTCCTGGCGTAGAGATAAAAAAGAAGATAAAGAGCACTTCTCGTTTTTGTTTCTACGCCAGCACTTCCCCAACCTCGTCTGATGCATCATATACGCCCGTTCATACACTGCGGGTTGGACTACTTCGGGCCTATGGAGGTCACCGTCGACAGGCGCCGAGAGAAGCGCTGTGGGGAAATATTTACAGCCTCTCCACGCCATACATCTGAAGCTGGCTGTGTTGCTGACTGCCGACTCTGCTAGCATAGCCCCTACAACGGATGACGGCCCGCCGAGGCTAGCCCGCAGTGATGAATTCCGACAACGCCACCAACTTTCACGGAGCGAAAAATGAAATCCGAGATGCCGTAGCGTCACTCAGCCAGGATACAAGGATCCAAGATACCCTTGCCATACAAGAAAAGTCCTCCATTTACGACACAAGCAACATCTTCTGCTTATTGATGGTAGTAGGAGATTTTCGAATACTGTCGTATTATTCGTAACCAGGGAATGTCTTTATTTTAAAAAAAATAGTTGACGCTAGCTGTCCTAGGAAATCTCCCAAGAGAGGAGGACGTAGATATCCGAAGTGGTTCTCTAGAGATACTATTGCGTGCATCGAGGTGAACCATGCTCACAATAAGGAATGGAAAGCTAATGGTGATCAACATGAGTATGAAATGTTCAGTAATCTCAGAACAGTTGTGAGACGAAATGTTCATATAGCATTTCGTACATATGTCAATTCTATAGAGAGTGATATCAAGCTTGATTCCAAGTCATTTTGGGAATACGTCAAATCACTACCTAAGGATGGTGGTATAACGAATACCATGAATCATGGTGATCGAGAAGTTAGATGATCGGATGTAGCTAATGCGTTTGCGACACATTTCCAATCCGTGCATTGTAATGAGCCTCCATTACCAAATACCAATACTGCTCCCAAGTTGAATATGAAGGGAGCCCAGAACACTGATGTAAGTCATATAGACGAATCATATGTAAAATCTTCCATTACAAAAATGAAACATACACATTCATTTGGTCCTGATTTTCTACCAGTGTTTTTTTTTAAACTGCCACCAAGTTTCATAATTAACATCTCTTTAGAAGATGGTATATTTTATGATTCCTGGAAAGTCTCAAAAATTTGTCCGATCTTCAAAAGCGGGTCAAGGATGGGGAGTGCAATCTTACTGTTAAATAGAATCACTTCGGATATCATCAACGAAACTGCGTTTAAACACAAAACTTTGTTGCTACTTGTATAATACCGGTATGTGTTGTATGCAATTTACTGGGATTATGTATGTGTACCTTATTTCTTTGAATTTTTATTCTTTTTTATAAGCAATTATTTTGTAAATCTTGTCTTATCTAATAAATCTTTAAAAATTCCTTAAAAATGTAAATTTTGTAATTTTTTTAAAAGGAATAAAGAATTGAATTGAATTGAATAATAAAAAATAATTCAATTTCGTATTTTATTTGTAAATGATATCCCCAGCATAGGCAAGGCCAGTGAGGATATGATTATTTGTTATTTTGATATAATAAAAGCAGAAAATAAAACATTATTATTAATACACATTTACCTGAAATGAAATAAAAAAAGTATTTTAATGGGTTCCGGATTAGTGTACAGTTATAGTTAATAAGTAAGTAAAATTGTAAATTTGTCAAATTAAACGTGAATAATAGTCGATTACTGATATTGCAATCTTCTATTGAAAACTAATATAATCATTCTTCTTTCGTTCTCAATATTTGGGCGTAGTTTTTTTATATGTATACCGCACACGAATTCAACTGCTCCCAACTGTCTGAAGCCAAGGAGACTATGGCATTCCCATTTGGGGAATGTTGTGAGGCTGAAGGTATTGGAGAGGGGAAGGAGAAGGGGAAGAGGGAGGTGGGGAAATACCTGGCTATTCAGATCTGGTCACCAAACACGGCTAAAAGCCATTTCAAGCAACGCTTCAATTCTGAATGGTGTTCTTTCACCAGGGCGATACTGAGAGCATCTTCCACTCTGGAACGTGTGCAAATACACTCTATATTATTTTTAAATTAATTAATTGCGAAACAACACAAATTAATTAAATAAAAGTGATTAGTTACACCCAGTTTCCGCTAAATATAACATGTTAGGAAGAATGTGTCGCCGATTATTTCATATTTATTTGTTACATTACGTTGATACATTTATATAGGATAATAGTATTGCATTAAATAAAACAAACACTTTGTTATAAACCACGAACACATTTTATTTTTCTCCAACTGGTTTCGCTTAGCTCAAGCTTCGTCTGGACAAATAAAATATCTAAAGGGTAATACAGAAATATCGGTTATATATTGTTACAGAATAAAATAGAGTAAATTAGAGAGAATAAAAAGAGAGAGAAAAGATAACAAAATATTAGAGGGAGACAATATTAGAAAAGTGTAATGTGTACGACGGAGATAACATCAACGTATATTGATAATAATAGATATTAAATAAATAGCGTAATGGGAACATAAAGTGAGATAATCCTAAATACTCGTTAATCCTAGATAATTCCTGGTTGCTTCTTACGAAAATACATTATATTGTATTTTGATAGAAAACAATTACTTTGTGGTTTGAAATATTTCTGTTTCGAGGTACCAGAGTAAAAAAAAATCGAAGTCCATAAGACTATCCAGTTTCGTAAAACACTCAACTAAACTTAAGCTTATCAATCTGATGACTTCGCTCAACATCACTGGCCATAACACAAGGAAAAAAGATAGTCGCTCTATCAGAATTGATTTCCAAAGCTTACCAATTGACTGCTAAAGTATCTACAACAACTGGAAACTTTGAGACAACAAGTTATACATATAAATGTGTCTATATAAAAAAATCTTCAATCAACACACGGGAGAAAAATACTTCATGTATGTAAATTTATATTAAAAAAAAAAAAGGACATAAGAGAGTTTCAAATAGTGTTTTTCCCATTCATCAGAAATTTTTCATTTCTAATGATTTGAGCATATTTTATATAATTTGATACTTAATGTTGAAAAATATCGAAATGGTTTTTTAAAAAAAAAGTAATGTTTTTCATAGGGTGGAAATTATTTTTTTTTAAAATTAGTTGACGTCATTAATATTTTTAATAAAAATTAAGTGAGAATGTTGTACTTAATTTAGTCGACCGAAAGATTCGCTTTCAAATTCAATAGGGTTCAAACTGTGGCAAACCACAGAAAATATATTATGAGGAAAAAATACTTTCAAGAACTCGTAAAAGTTAAATTAACTGTAACAAGCTTCATAAATAATCAAAACAGAAGAGGTCTATAAATATATATCTATATATTTATTTTCATTTTTTTAATCGTTATATTATGTTATTGCATTAATTTTATTTATTTAAAGTACATAATAAAAAAAAAAAAAAATAGTATTTTTTATTTTTTTAGAATTAAATCATTAGTATTTTTTATTATTCAAAAATAATAATAATATAAAAAATAAATAAATAAATCACCAACAGTCAATAAAATATTTTTTCGTAAACTTTTACATTGGTTTAAAATAAGCACCAAAATTAGCTATAAAAATACTTAACCATTCGTTTGAAAAAACTTGATAATAAAAAACAGTTCGTGGAAAAAATGAATACAACAATAATTGAATCACAGTGCACAATCGAATTTATCGTTCAATGTTACACTCAATTTAAATAGTAAGTGCGAATCGTCGGAAATCACAGCTAAATCGGTAACTGGAAACCGATAGAAGGAAAAGCACTGAAAACTACATCGAATGCTTATCCTTTTTGGTCTCAAAATCTCACTTTCTGCTTGAATTTAGACACAAGCCCTGCAAATCAGACGCCACTTTTGGAATTTAAATTCATCGTAGTTGGAGAAAATAACTTGTGGGTGCGTTGGGAGTCAGGACAAAACCGTTCCATCCCTTTTTAACCAGGAGTATTCAAGGTTCAGGTACAGTGGGGGCTGCCAGATACGATTTTTGAGGGTCAAAACGTCTAAAATAATGAAACAGCTATTTCAGACTCATTCTAAATTAAATAGTCAATTTCAGAACAAAATAAGAAGATTTTGAAAATATAATAAGTGTATAAACGACTCCAAAGTGACATAAAGTTTAGAAATCAGCATCATTCGTCCCCTCCACAGAAGGGACAGAGCAAAACAATCAAATAAGCTGTTTTGATGCTTCCGGTGGAATCAATCCTCTCAGAGGTTTTAAATCAAACTGATGCTAAAACGAATATAGCTACATTATTGATTCTTTCCAAAACTTTCCACATTAATACCAGAGCTGCCGACAAGGCAAGTATCCCTAAGGCCATCCAGTGCAAGTCAATCAAGGCTAGTGATCTTGCAAGTTTGGCGGAAAAATAAGATGTTTTGATATATCACACTTGCTTGGCTCAACTGCAATCTCAAATGCTAGAACACCCGCGAGCCAAATCGATCTATCTGACATCACAGCCACCCAAAAATGCAGACTTGAGAACACTTCTTTAATGCGATATGGTCGTATTCAACAGCTATTGCAATATCGATCATTATATTACGATGCTTCGAAATAGAAAATTGCCGGTACAAGCCGACCAGGACTCCTGGACAGTCACCCTCTCCGACAAAATACAGTATCTCATGATTGGAGCTTTTGACATATAAGGGTTGACCACTCTGCCTCTTAACAGAGAATCGAAAGTGATGTTTTCCAAAATTTTGAAAAAATGTACATCGAAGTTCGAGATCAACGGCCCGCAAACCATTCTAAAAAATCATTCTCCTTTGTCGAAGATACGGTTTCCCAAAGTAGATATATTTACTGGAAAGACTGTTCGTCCTCATATCAATTTAAAAGAAGACCACCTCTGTGTACTGGCTTTGGAAAGATTGTTAGAAATAGGAGTACGGACCGAAACAATAATCAAGATCGTGAAGGAAAATGAACATATTGTCATAATAGTCTAAAATGATAAAATTAAATTGAAGGAATTACTAGGAGAAGAGAACTTCTCAAAGGCTATCATAGTAAATACCCTCAAGCATTCCATGAAGAAATCGGGATCCATGGAATTCAGGGTAGTGGGAAAAGAGAAGAATCTGATAAATTAATAAATATTATGCCGCTTCAAAAGATTGGAAGTCGAGCCTATCTACAGCATAAAACAAGCGAGTCCTAATTGTTATCAACTTGCGCCTAACTTGATTCGGTTCTGCAAACCAAAACATGACAAGATAGTCGAATAATTTCGAGGCCTCCCAGGCCTTATCCTTTCATATGCAGATCAATCAATAATTACGATTCGTTCAATTCCAGAGGTAATTTTACGTTAATTTTACTTATTCAATTTTGTATGTTTTTCGTTATGGTATTTTTAGATATAAATATTGAAAGAATTGGCTGAAGACTTACACTTAAAGGGCGTCATGATGTTTGTTGATGATTGTTCTTGTTATGGGAGGGTTCAGGATGATAAGGTTCATGTCATCAACATGCTCTCATGACGACTACAGAACACTTTAAATTACTAATTTAAATATGATCTCTATACTTTCTTTCTCTTATTTTGTTTAGTCTATTTTTGTCGGAAAATCATTTAAAAAATTATATTAAAATCAATATGAAAATATCTTTTCCGTTATCTGAACAATTTTATATCAAATTTATATGTATATATCCTGTTATGAATTAATTATAGTTCAAAACTTTAAAAAATACATTAAGAAACAATTAGCTTGGTGATTAATTCATTCTTTAAAAAATATTGTTTATGATATTTATTATCAAAACTATAAAAAATCGAAACGAAATTTATTATAAAATAACCAAAAAATAATACAGCTAAGCTTTTTATATATTTGTATTAAAAATTTAAAAAATCCTGCTTTGTTTTATTTTACGATTAGTTAAAAGATATTCAGATAATAATAATAATATTAAAAAATATCATAATAACCTTCATAACACATAAACACAGATATCTCAAAAAAATACACACATGACAATAGGAAAATATTTAGTTCCTTCATTATGTATCCACACACACCATCTATTCATTCTTTTTTCGAAACAATTAGTTTATCTTTAGTTGTATGTACATTTTCAGCATTCGCCACATATAAATATCTTGAGTTGAAAAGAGCCAATACATTTATTCAAGACATCATTGCCAATGATAAACTATCTGACTTTCTCTATAACACCCATCAGAATATGGCCTTCTATCTCGACGATATCCTGGAAGGCTACGAAAAGGGAACCAGGATAGGTGAATATCGCAAAGTTATCGCAAGTTATTGTGAAGGTAAAGTCCTCGAGACTTGTGTCGGCACATCGCGAAATATAAATTGTTTCCGACCAGGGGCTATGGTCACTTTCATCGACTGGAGCCCAAACATGATTTAAGTCAGTCTCTCTAAACCGTATCCATTCCTATCAACAAGATTTGTGATTGGTGATGTGAAAAAGATGCCATTCGAGGAGGATGAGTTCGACACTGTCATTGACACCTTTGGATTATAGTACGTGGATGAACCAGAAAAAGCTATAAGAGAGATGGAGAGGGTCTGCAAAAAGGATGGGAAGATTCTGATAATGGCTTCGGGCATGCCATCTATAATTGAAACGTATGCATATTACGATCTGAAGATGGGGAGGGAACTTATGAATGGAGGGTATTTTTCGAATAGGAAATGGGACAAGATTATTTAGCAGAGTGGATTGGAGGTTATTGGCTCTGAGCGAAAATCTAATGGCTCGCTTTATGTTTACGTCCTGAATAATAATAAACCTCATGCTAATCAAATTGAACGGGAAGCCACGACCGATAAAAAGTCATAAATTGCTGTCTAACCAACTCAAGTGTGATGATGAAAAAATGTATTTAACACTTTATATAATAATAATTAAAATAACTTTTTCCATTTTCAGGAGTGTCATCTTATTTTTAAAAATATGAAAAAAATATAACATATGAATTTGTTCTTAAAGGAATAAAAATGATTTACTAAATATACATTATTATGATTTTTAAAACATAGTTATAATCCTATATTTTGTTGTATATTTCTTAGTTGACTATTTTTTTTGCACATTTCAAAATATGAAAACAATGAAATATTTCAGAGTATTGATAGAAGAGTTGCAAAGCCAAAACGCCGCGATGAAACTATTCTATAATAACAAGGCAATACAACATCAACAAACCAGTGTTTCAGTAGTTTTCCGAATTAATGTGCCTGTCAACAATATTGAGGGACTCCACTAAAAAATAGCCAAATATTACTTACAACCCAAAAGCAAGCTCTCCTTTGATAACATATGCCAACTGTAAACCATCAACTAAACATTAGAAGGATTAGCAGATTAAAATATTTAAATTTTATTGACTCAAAGGGCTGTCTCGCAAACTGATTCTAATTCGGGTATCATATAATATATATATTTTTTACAATATTTTTATTATAAATTAAAAAATAATAATAGGCAATATTGTATTTCCTGGAGGCAAGAACTAATAAGGAGAGAATGATCTTTAAGCGTGTGTCAGATAAACATTCGAAGAGGTGGGAATCAAGTTACTTAATTACCAACAAGAAGACGGCACGACAAACTACCCAAATGTATACTTGGGTCAACTCCCGCACAACTTCTTCTATAAAAACCATCGCAACAGCAAATACTTTATATCTGCACATATATTTCTCATCTTTTCTCCCCATGTCACACTCCTGCTAAACTCCTCCGAGGTTGCCAACGCAAGGTGGGTTAGGCTTCCATAGATGTTTAGCTCTTAAAGTCTATACATTGCCAGAGATGCAAATGACAGCCTCATCAAGAACTCTGTCCCTAAAAAACTGAAATTCATCAGCCATTCCCTTGCAAAAAATCTGTCTTATACATAGTATCCTGCATTGGAGGTTCATATGGGCGAGACTCGTCTCTGGGGGATGACTTTGCATATTTGGCTCTACATGTGCAGGATGGCTCAGCACAGGCTTAACCATGCGGATGTCCCTCTTACTGAATTCATCAAAAGCGGAGAATGGTTCGATATTAATTTTAAATGGTACTATCTTCCTGGAAAGGTGGTGAGAGTCATTGCTAAAAATTGGCACCGGACAAATAGGATTGATCAGCTTCAGTACCCGACACCTCGAAAGAGACAACCTTTTGTTCTGATCGCGTTTGTGATTGGAATTGTTATTTTGTCTGTTTTATATCTGGCATTCTGATTATCACTATATTGTAAAAAAATAACTCTGAGAATTACTATATAAAGTTTTTAATTTAATTTAGTTTAATTAACAATGGATCTCGAGAAATAAATATTTGTGAAGATATGAAATTTCTGTAATTGATGGACTGCATGGAAGGATGGCTATGAAATATAAAAATCAACAAATTATATTATAAATATATTTTCTAAAACATGAATATCTTTAACGTTTAGACTAGTTTCTTTCTTAATTATACTTTGATAAAAATAACAATAAATCTCTGGTTAGAGATTATTGATCAAAGTAAAATAGATATCAAATAATCATATCAAATATTATATATAATATCTTTTAATTTATATATTAAAAAACAAAATAGATTCATATCTTATTTCAATGATAAAGATTTCTGTCCTTTTCGCACTGCTCGCAGTTTACGTCATTGGACAAGGGGTAATGCCACTTCCTCATTGCTCGTCCCGTCCGATATTCCACTCGCTTCCTCTCACGCCTGGAGAAGTGTTAACCTATGATGCACAAGACTCATTTTCAGGTTTCAACCTTGACATCACAATCAAGCTCGGAGATGAAGTCTCCACCATCCTCGATAAATTACATATCGACGCTCAAAAAAACCAGACTTTTAGTGGTCTCAGAAACTTCCACTTTGAACACCGTGGAAAGGCTTGGGGAAGAGATATGTTCATATTGCACGATGATATGGGCAAGACTGAGATCTTTGTCGGAACCATTCGAAACAGAAGCTAGATTCCTGATCTTTCCGAAGCCATTCAAGTTGAATACCAGTTGTTTACCAAATGTTATGACGCAGTGCTTTTTCTTGATCACGGGTATGCAATTGTGGATTGTTCAGAGATCAACACTACCACACTCTTTTCCTCCGTGAGAAACAAGTTCATTTATGTTGATGTTGCCAATAAAAAAGTGCTGAAGGAAGTGTATAACTAAATGTATGTGCCCTTTTCTTCCATCACAAGAAGAGAGTTCACTAAATATATTGACCCTGAAACTGGTATGAACTACATCATTAGGGCTTACATGGCCGATGCTCTTGACCCGAACCATGCTTTGAATACCTATTTAGAGCTATTCGAGGCCTCAGACCCTCTCGATCTTCAGATTTTGAGGATTGTTGACAGATCTTTCCTCGGCCTCAAGGCACTGACGATTCTCGACGTCAAAGTATATCTTGGCGACATTTTCCTACTTGATTATTTCACTGGCCTGTATAGACTTGATATTACTTCAGGTCAGCACATTGTTCGCACTGGTCACTATGAAGGTGAGGGTTTTACGAGATTCGACATCTACAGCGACGACCTCTAAGAAGAAGTCATGATTGCTCTAGCCAATAGTCACTCCGTCTACGAAATCAATATGGATGTCCCCTCAGCCCCGATCCTTATCAGCAAATATTCCTTGATCGAGCATTCCCACGTCCACAGCGTACACATCAACTACAGGTACGTCATTGTTCAGACTACTGCCAACGCTTCTAACGAACTCGGCAACTATACTACCAACTACACTTGGATTTTTACACGAGGCACCCGATCCTATACCAACGCTTTTAAAGTTATCGAACATACTAGCTCTCTCGTCTATGTCGATCTCGACGCTGAGGATGACAGAATAATGGTTATTGATGAAAACGGAATCGTCAACTACAAAATTAACTAACCTACTCTCAGGTTCAATTTCCTCGACTACACTGGCGTCGGCAAGGTGGTTCCAATTTTGATCTAAGCCAGATCAACAGACCCACATAGTCTCGCGATAAAGGTCTGCTCCCAGTCCGCGACCGTCTACATTGTGAATGAGACGAATACGACAATCTGGTCGACAGGTGACGAGTTTCCGGATACATTTTACGCGAACTATCCAGGCAGACTGGAGGTAAATCTCTATCCTTATGCCATTGGCCCAAACATCACCTATTCTGTTGTCGAGACCATCATCGATCACGATCTTCCAAAAAATTGGGTCTACATGCAGAACCAGTCTCAAGTCCATTTCAACAACACCCCTCCTCTTATATCGACAATCAGATTCTTCCACACAGACGTGGTCCCTCACTTCGGCAATGAGTCTGTCATCTACTTCTATCAAACCTACGATAATGTTACAAACATTGCATTCTGTGTGCATAGTTGGGAGGAAATGAATTTGTCCTGCACTGTCAAAGCATCATTCCCTCACTCTGCAGAGATCAACACTTTTGTCTCCGCTGTTTTTATGAAACGGGACTTCTACTATTATTACTATGCTTGGACTCTTAAGGACAACCCAAACGAAGTATACATCATAGATTACAACAAGCAACAACTCAAGGGTTCAATCAAACTACCAGTTGGTTTCGAGGGATACGTCGGGGATCTCGATGTCACAAATGGAATCCTCTTCGTCACACTACCCTATATGAAGACCATTAATGCATACGTGTTGTCGGACTGCAACCAGTTTAACTGTCCGTTATCTTTTTCCATCAACGCTATGTCATTAAAACGATTCGGAATAACTTATTTCGCCCCCGCCGAGATCGTTACTTCTCGAATGCACCCAGAAGTGCTATTCATTCGGTCGCTTGGTTCGGTTATTATTCTTGATGTTGACAACAGAAATAATGTCATTCTTCTTCAAGAGTTGTTCCCTTCTAGTATTACCAATATAAATTATAAGTTGGTTGTAAACCAGGACTATCTTGTTATTGTGGTCCCCCCAAGCTTAATCGAGGAATATAATATAGAAAAGCTTTATCACAGCCCTGATCTAAGGGATAGGGTACACTTTTTCAAGACTTTACCTCTATATAACTACACGATTCCTGATGACTTTGACTTGGAATTTAGTGATGTGGGAGATTTGTTCTACATTAATACTGTAGATCAGGCCACTAACCTATCAACTGTGCTCATTTACAGAACTGGATACTTCGCCACTGCTGCACTCTACGACGTAATAAACCTCCCTGGACGATTTTCGCACTCTAATTTGTAGATTGAGGTGTCTGGATTCTTTGTTGATTTTGTGAGTATTGTCGCTTCAGGAAGTTTCTATCTCTATCTCCAATACGAAATACCCATAATGGTTATCGAAGACACTTTCAATGATTTTCAGTTCTACTTACATTATACTAATCACTAGACCCAACAGAACATGACTTTAGTCTCAGTCAAGATTGCTAATTATCCAGAGGACTTTAAGCCCACCGAAGAGTTCGAAAAAATCAGGTCAACTTTTAAAATCAATTAAAATGGTACACACACTTGGAATACTCGTAACTGGTTCGAAGGACATATCCTACATTACAATTACACTTGTGAGTAGTGCCATAACAAGATAAGATTGGATAGCCACCTTAAATATTAAGCGAGACTTCCTATTGGAGGCAATGACTTTACCGAGACGTTCTTTGGAGGAATAATCATTGCGGAAGATTTATTCAAGTTGCACTATAATGGTTCTATTCAGTAAGTCATTATTTTACCTGATCAAAAGTCATCGGAACAGTGTCTGAGAGTCTCGGCTCATCGAGACGGCCTGCTGACTGCAACAGCTTGTCAAAAATTTGGAGGCGGAGTTAACGTATATATCACTTCTGAAGTCAGTTCAAAAGGATTCAGTTGGGGACCTTATCGCACTAATGCAGCTTTCCTCAAAAACTTCCAAGTTGTTAACCACATTGTCGCAGTGACTGATGTCGACCCTGCTCCATGGGGAAGATATCGCGCAGGAGGAGTGTATCTATACGCCTTAAACCTTGATATTGTTACTGATCAGGAAATGGACTAACTGGACATGATAGACAGTAATGATTTCTTCAGCAGTCCCGACTGGGACAAAGACGATGCCTTTATCGGAAACTCTCATCTTGTCTACGATAGTGTTGATGACTAATATAGACTCTACCTCACAGAGGTCACCAGCGGACTGTTTATTGTCGATTTCAAACACCATATCGGCAACAGGGACATTCAAGTTCTCAAGAACAATTTTATCGATTTGAATAAAATACTCCTTAAACAGGAATTCCATATGCCCAACGAGGCCTACTTCATGGCGGTCACTTTGACCAGTGTCGACTACCACCCCCACTTTGAGGTCGAGAACGTACTCGTCACTACTCGCGGCTACCACAACTTCGAATTCACGATCATCTACGATGAGGGACGGGTGATTCAATCATATCTGTACCGGGTCTACTATCGATACGGGTTCTACGAAGCCGGAAACTACGTGAGGAGCGAGATGGACTTCGTTGCGATCTCCTACACTCTGCCCGAAATTTTTGACTGGACTATCTACCAGAAACAGTACATCGTGATCTACGACGCCAAAAACTACGAAAACGACCATGAAAAAAGTTACTCTGAGAGGTACGTGATGACCGGCTACCCTGTGAACCACACTGACAACACCTACTTCAACTTCAACACCACTTACGACACTCGTAGCAACGGCACCAGGAACGGGCTCATCATTATGGACAACAGATGTAACAACACATAACGAGATACTTGAATTTTTAAATAATTTACCTGTTATTATGTTTGTAGTCTCTAGAATCATCGAAGCATCAGTTACCAGGAATCTGACTCTCTAGATCCTGGATGAGAAATATAAGACTCAGGTGCTGAACGTGACCCCCTTCAGCGACTTCCACAAGTTCACCTTCCAAATGGACATCAATGGACCCAAACCTCCCACGCCAGACGAGGGAGGTCTTACGGCTTGGGAAATTGTATTGATAATCATAGCTTCTGTTATAGCAGCTGGACTCATTATTTATCTTTTATGTTTGCTCAATAAGAAAAAGCTGTCTCCTTTGGAAGAAGAGCTGCTCAGAGAACCCGATGCAGAAGGAAATGAGGGTGTTCTCACGACTTAAGGCACGATTAGAGTGCCTGCTATGAACGAGTCAGATGTGGAATCCAACAGACAGACCCTTATGGAAGTGCCTGAAGATGGAGTTCTAAGGTCAGTTCCAATCCATTATCAGCCTCCTATAGCATCTTAAGTAAGTGCTGTCTCTGACTCTGCTGTTGCCCCAGTCGTCCAAGCCCCAGAGGTAGTTCCCCCATAGGTAGTTGCCCCAGAGGCAGTTGCTGCCCAAGCCTCAGAAGAACAGGAAAATGCCGAAGGTGAGGCTGGTGCTATCGTGTAACAAGAAAGTATTGTGGATCCCCCAGTTGCCGTCCCTGCAGAACAACCCTGATCTTGTTTTATTTAAGCTTAATTGTAGATACATTATATATAAAAAGATTTGAATTTGCCTAAACGGCGGATTTTATATAATGATGTTAATCAAATATCAAATTCATTGGACTCATTCAGATCATACTCATAATCTCGGTCGAATTAAGACATTGGTTACCTTTTGCTGAATCAGCTGCCCTTTCTTGTCTAAATATTCTGAGTCTAATCTGTACTCTTCTTCCACTGGCTCGAATTCAGGCTTCGACAATAAGACACCCTTTTCCTCCTTTGTAAGTCTGTCCTCGAAGGGCTGCTTAGTTACAGTCAGGCCGTGGAACGGCAGTCTCTTGATGTCCAGCATCATGTCGTTTGCAAATATTAAGCCTACTGTGTGATAGAAAGAGTTGAACTCTTTTGGAATTTATTGGAGTGAAGCATTGTAAGACTTTATGAACATATAAACGCCCCAAAGTTTAGCCACCTCGATCAACTCTCTTTGGATCTACTCATTCCAGACAGTTTGGAGCTCCTTACCTTTGGCAAGTTCACCTCCTAAAACCTTTTTTAATCTTTCCACCTCTCTTTCGCAGACATATTCGAGATTCTCCACAAGACTTTCAAAACAGTCGAGCTTCATTGAACTAGGCTTTTTTAAATCTTTAAATTCCTGCTTCAGGATTTCTTTCGCCGTCAACTGCATCAGCACCGAGTTGTCTCCTTCGTAGGTCACTGCAGGCACAGCATCTCCGAAAGCTCGGGGCAGGAAAGAAGACTTCATACTCGTATAGTTGTCAGATATTAACAGGTCGGTGACAATGCTCATGTACTTCCATCCTGCGACAGCTTTGAAGGTGGAACTCACGATATGGCATCTCTGCATCATCTCATCGGCTGCTTCAAAATTCTCTGCAGCCAAGTTCTTAGAGAATTCTCTGAACAGTTTGTTGGTCTGGCGGTTGGCGATGACTATGCCAAGCCCCACCGACCTAAATCTGAGGACTCTGCGAAGGTTTTCTGGGCAGGAAATGGTTCCATTTCCCTTAATAGTCAGATAGTTGATATATTTTTTGGTGCTTTTGGAGATGCTGACTCCGAATCCACTGGCCAAGAACACTCTCAGATTGAGCATCGATCCATACCCGTATTTAAGTGCCTGTTTGTTTTCAAGACCTTCCACCTTTCCGTCAGGGTGTACTTTGACGTATTTCATGAGCATAGCATCTCTGGGCAGTCGGTAGTTATTGAGCATCAAGTACCCATGATCTAATCTGTTGAGGCCGATCTTGCTCCCCATGTCTCCCGAATCCACATTTTCCAAGGGTATCAGGTTCCTAAAGAATATGTCGATAACGAATACTTATATTGAATAAAGTTTATACCGATCTCTGACAGGGAGAACAAAGGTTTGGACTCCGATCTTCTTTCCGTCAATGAAGGCCTGTGCTTGCAATACACAGTGAGTGGCATATATGCCAAGGAGTCCCGGCCAATACTTTGAAGCGCTGGAAGAAGGAGAAATGAATCTCCACTACTGTGTTTTGGTCTCGAAGTGGGCTTCAGTCTCGAGATTCTGGACATTAGATCCGTGACCGAGTTCGGTCTGAGCATACGCACCGATCGCCCTGCCGGCAAGCACTTCAGTCTTCCAGTGAAGGGCTTGTTTGGCATCGCCAAGCATTTCGATAGTTTTCAAAAAAGCACTCGGGTTCAGCAAAAATCCACCTTTAGAAAAGAGAGTTAGACAAAGGACGAGTTAAATTAGGGTCAATAAAAAAGTGTGTACCTAGTTCCGCGAACGAGGACAAGTCCCTGAAATACAACTCATAGTCTTTAAACTGCCGCATGTATCTGCACAAATCGACGTATCTCTGCGCCACGATCCTAAGCTGCTCATGTTATTCTTTGTTCAAATCGACTCTGTTGTCGACCAATCCGTTTTTCAATGCGTGGTTATCTAATCACAACTCCATTACAGACATGGATAAAAAATAGTTCAGAATAACAACAGACAATAAGGATGACAAGAGATGTAAATTTACCAAATTTGGATTTGACTAAAGGGAGTGCCTCTAAGAATTTGGGATCGAGAATACCGGCTGGGATAAAAAGAGATAAATGCTAGCCGAGTGGTGAAGTTTAAGTTTGCATTTCGAGATAATATTTTTTTATTACAATTTATTTATAGAGCTGATATAAACCTATCAAAATATATTTATCAATTACATCATCACCCAAAATATTAACAAGATATAAATACAGACTTTTAAAAATATTTATATTTTAAGCGTTCTACCAAATCTTTGTACAACTTTGTTTATATCGTGAACGAATCATATTTAATAGCTATATATATATTTTAGAAATCACTTCATTTCCATAGTGGTTAAATGAATTAATTTCGCGTTCAATAACACAAGAAAGCCAAAATAATAAAAAATCAGCATATTCATCTAAGAACCATACTTGCTTGATTCTTCCGAAGTCTTTCAAAATTATACAACGTTGTATATAAAGATATCGGATAGTTAAAATGTAAATGCTGAATTAAATGATTCGTTGAAACAATGCAAAAGAAGTATGTACATAGTTATAGGTAAAACTTCAAAAATATAAGTATCTGCCTTTCAAGAAGATTTTTTCAAGCATCTTCATCGTCATAGTCGTAATCGAAATCGTCTCCATAGTCATCCTCGTCTTCTTTCTCATCCGATTTCTCTTCAGTTATTTTACTATTTTGAGAAGTCAACTTACTCGTATATGTTGCTCCTCCTCCGACAGTAGCAGGAATCTTTGTCTTCAATTTCTAAATTAACTCTATTCATATCATTAAACATTATCTGTGTATATATGTTGAACTATTAAATATTGTCTACTTTAGAGTTGCTCCTAGTCAATGGCATTGTAATAGACTCGATGCTTTTTTCGAATGAAGTCGTGTACATCCTTGTTGGGTACTTCGCGAGTCAGTTTCTTGAGCTGCATTTTGTGGTGGTATAGTTTGTCATTATTTGGGTCTCTGTATTCAATCAGAATCGTCGGTGGATTGTAGGAGAGGCCGAATCTTTCAGGCACTAAATCCTTCGGGGCCACGTGTTTCTTGCTGTCTTCTTTGGCCTTCGCTGTTTTGCCCAAAGACGTGGAGACAGTGGATGCGGTGGATGGCTTGCCGCCAATGTTATAACTATAAGGGTCGGGCTTGGCGGAGCTCATCATGCTGGCGATGGAAGATGAACCGTAAGGGTCGTTCTTGGGCTTAGTATTGGTGCTTGTAAATAAATTCTTCATGGCCTGAAAAAATCTGTTATTCTATTTATTGTGAAATACAAGAAATATATATAAATAAATTTATCTCATTGATTATTGATCGTCCTATAAATCATATGTTAAACTATTTATTACTTAATTTATTATTTTTACTTATTGTTTTGTTGTTATATTCTATTGTTTTTCTTTTATTATTTAAAATTATTTAATACAAATATCGGTTTGTGTTATATATCTGCTTGAAAAAACTCTTTATGATTTTTGCGAATCAAAGTTTATTCAAACA
>JAHDVE020007222.1:0-36873 GCA_022606495.2 Halesus radiatus | reverse complement strand
ACGAAACAATTTTACCATTACCTATTTTATTTAAATTTATTAAACCTTACGATGAAAATAGAGATAAACTCTGTGCATTTTTAACTAATTGTGATAGAGCTGTGGCGCGAGCTGCACCTAATCAACAAAATACCTTACTGTTATTCATTTTAACTTCATTGGAAGGCCAAGCAGAAGTTATCTGTGCCAACCATCTTACCAATAGTTGGTCTGATTTAAAAGATCTCTTGAAAAGATCATTTGGTGAGCGTAAACATTATGCACACTTAGTACTTGAGTTACAAAATTGTAAACAATTTCACAACGAAAGCGTATCTCAATATATATTACGAATTGAAAATTGCATTAAAAACCTTCTAGTATCAATTAACCAAAATAATAAAGATCCTTTAGAAATGTTAGGCAGAACAGCCAGCATACAAGAACTTGGTATGCAAACATTTATGTACGGAACAAACCCATCTATCGCAACGATATTGCGATCGCGTAATCCGAAAGACATTAACGAAGCTTTCACAATTTCCTTAGAAGAAGAAAGAATAAATAAACTCTTGAATTCTTCTAAAAACAGTCATAATAATATAAAAACATGTACGATATGTGGAAAATCGGGACATAATAATTATAACTGTTATAAAAATAAAAATCATAATAATAACTCTAACTTCGATAAACGAAAAGTTATGTTCGTAAAAAATAATAATAATAATTTTAACAAATCTTATAACCCAAATTCGGGACCAAGTTATAATAAAAATAACTATAATAAAACATTTAGTCCAAATTCGGGACAAAATTATAATAATAAAATGTGCAGGTATTGTAAAAAACCTGGTCACTTAATAGAGGATTGCAGAATATTAAAATTAAAAAATGAAAATCCAAATCCTAACATCTCTGCAACTCCCAATTCGTCTTCCCTACCGAGGAAAAATGATTCTAAAATAAATCATTTAAACTCCAGATCTGCAGTAGATCCGCGAGCCGATCTATTGTAAGTCACGAGCTAGGCTCAGGAGTATTCAAACGTTCCATATTAACATCAAATAAAATTAAAAATGAAAAAATTAATAAAATTATTAATTATTCGCCATCTCAATCTGATACGTTGCGTCATGTGATTTTTCAAATACCTTCAAATGGTACTATTATTAAAAGACATTTTCTTGTGGACACAGGAGCAGCCGTATCCCTCATCAAGACTCACTGTCTTGGCGAAGGTACTTCCGTAAATTCGGGCAAAATTATAGAGATAAATGGCATAAGTAGATCGAAAACTTCGATTGAATCTAATGGAATTGTTCTAATTAAATTAAGTTTCTGTTATGAAACTATTATTCATGAATTCCACGTGATGGATAGTGAATTTTTAAACCTTGGATACGATGGAATTTTGGGGAACGATTTTTTTGAAAGCAAAAATGCTAAAATCGACTATAAAAATAATGTACTACGAATAAACGATTCTAGTATAAAATTACATATTTCTGATCCTAATGAGCATTTGACTCCTATATATACCTTATCTCCTAGATCAGAAACTCTTATACAAGTTGATATTTTAAACCCTGAAATTAAAGAAGGGATAATTGATGTAAAAATACCTATCGAAGGTGTATATTTAGCTAATGCTATAACTGAAGTAAATGCGAAGAATAAATCGTATTGTACTATTTTAAATTCAACAGACGAATATGTTGATATAAATTATATGAAAATCTATTTAGATCCTATTCCAGAAAATGTTTACCATTTTAATCAAAATTCTAATGATGGTGGTAAAAAACGTAAAAAATTAATTCGCGATCAAATTTGTATCGATCATCTAAACTCGGAAGAAATAAACTCTTTATTAGATATTTGTGACGATTATAATTCAATATTTTATCTCGAAGGCGACAAACTTACGGCAACCGATGCTATTAAACATCGAATAGTAACAAATACTGAAAGTCCAGTTCATTCAAAAAATTATAGATACCCTGAAATACATAAAGAAGAAGTTAACAAACAAATAGACAAAATGTTACAAGACGGTATTATCCAACCTAGTGTTTCACCATGGTCAGCTCCTATATGGGTTGTACCAAAGAAAAATGATTCTTCAGGAAAACCTAAATGGAGAATAGTCGTAGACTATCGCAAGCTCAATGATGTATCTGCGGGCGACGCTTTTCCTTTACCTCACATTGTCGATATTTTAGATCAATTAGGTCATTGTCGATATTTCACAACACTAGATCTTGTAAGTGGATTTCAACAAATTCCTATGCATGAAGATGATATTCCAAAAACTGCTTTTTCAACTCCCAATGGACATTATGAATATACCCGAATGCCTTTTGGCCTGAAGACGGCTCCAGCGACTTTTCAAAGACTGATGAATAACGCATTAATTGGATTACAAGGATTATATTGTTTCGTTTATTTAGACGACATCGTCATATATGCAAATTCTATAGAAGATCACGCGAAAAAACTTACAGCTATATTTCAAAGACTTGCTGACAATAACTTAAAAATTCAACCAGATAAGTGCCATTTCATGAGAAAAGAAGTTACTTATCTAGGTCATTTAATTTCTAACGAAGGTGTTACTCCTAATCCAGATAAAATCAAAGCAGTCTCTGAATTTCCTATTCCCAGGAATCCTAAAGAAATTAAATCATTCTTAGGTTTAGCTGGTTATTACCGAAGATTCATTGAAAACTTCAGTAAAATTACAAAACCCTTAACTAGTCTCTTAAAGAAAGACATAAAATATAATTGGAAAACCGAACAGCAAAATGCTTTCGATACTTTAAAAGAAAAATTAACTTCCTATCCTATCTTACAATACCCTGATTTCACGAAAGAATTCGTTCTAACTACTGACGCCTCAAATTATGCAATAGGTGCAATTTTGAGTCAAGGAAAAATTGGAGAAGATTTACCAATATCTTATGCGTCCAGAACTTTAAATAATGCAGAAGGTAATTACAGTACCTCTGAAAAAGAACTTTTAGCCATTGTTTGGGCTGTTGGACACTTCCGTCCATATATTTTTGGAAGAAAATTTAAAATTTATACTGATCATAGACCACTAAAATGGTTAATGAATGTTACCAATCCCAGTAGCAAACTGTTACGCTGGCGATTAAAATTAGAAGAGTACGAATACGAAATTGAATACAAACCAGGTAGAATTAATTCTAATGCCGATTGTTTGTCTCGTATTCCTATAAATATGATAACCGAAGAGGAAAATTCACCCTCTCCAGATATTAACGAACTCTTAAATGAACCATGTTTCGACGAAATAAATGTCGATGATTTAGAAACTTGTCTAAATAATTTATCAACGACTAACTTAGAAATAGAAAATAATTTTGATGATAGTACATCACCTCTAGAAGATAATAATACTAATAACGACACTTACGAAAATTATTTAAGATTTTATTCAAATAATAATGAACCAAATATATTTAGTTTTAATGAACTCGATTTATTCTTTATTAATAATATGTCTAAAAATTTGGCATATCCAACTTCAACTGATCTAGATGATCAAAACCCTTTCTGTGCTGAAATATTATTAAACTGTTCAGACACTGATGAACTTTTAGAATCACCAAAAACTTTATATAGTATACATGAATCCAAATCTTTAGATAATAAAAAATCTTACTTTCATTGCTTTACTAAAACTCATTATTTCGACAAAGCAACTCCTAAAGATATTTTCTTAACACTAAAAAACTTGAGGTCTAAACTCATTGAAAAACATGTAACTGAAATTACGTTACCAAACTTTGTAAACCCTTTTGATTCTATTCCTTTTATAAAAATTAAAGAAATCATCCAATATCTTTTAGAAATTTAAAAATTAAAATCAACATTCACCACAATAAAATTATAAACCCTTCAATTTCACAAATTCCCGTAATTTTAAAGGAATGTCACGATAGCCCTATGGCCGGACATCCAGGTTTCTTCAGAACCTATAGTCGGATCAAAGAAAGATACCGATGGGAAAAATGAAAGATGATATAGAAAATTATGTTAAAAATTGTATCCACTGTCAGAAAAATAAAACTGATAGACGAGCATACAAAGCTCCAATGGAAATAACGACGACTTCCACGGAAGCTTTCGAAAGAATCGCGGTCGACATAGTCGGACCACTTAGCGAAACTGCTTCATCTAATAAGTACATCGTCACCTTCCAAGACGACCTTACTAAATTCTCTCAAGCCTATGCGGTTAGCTCTACAGAAACAGAAACTGTTGCTGATTGTTTAGTTAAATTCTTTTCTCACTACGGAATACCTAAATGAATCCTCACGGATCAAGGTGTTCAATTCACAAGTCATTTAATGAAACATCTTACAAAACTATTTAAAATAAAACATTTGAAAACAACTGTGTATCACCCACAAACAAATGGAGCATTGGAACGCTCTCATTCTACTTTAAAAGATTACCTTACACATTATATAGATAGCGACCAAACAAATTGGGACGACTATATTCCTTTAGCTATGTTTTCATATAATACAAGTACACATTGTACAACTAAATTTACTCCATATGAACTTGTCTTTGGACATAAACCTATCTTGCCAAGCTCTTTGGAAAACCCAGATTCAAATCCAACATATGAAAGTTACCTTAATCAATTAAAATATAAATTCGCTATTACTAGATCACTTGCCCGTGAAAGAATCGGACATGCTAAAGAAACTTCAAAAAAATATTACGATAGAAACGTATCAAATAATACTTATAAAATTAATGACTTAGTTTTAATTAAAAATACTAATAAACCTAAATCTTTAAGTAAAAAAACTTACTCCTAATTGGAAAGGACCGTACAAGATTGTACAGGTTCATGATAATCAAAATGTTACTATTAAATTGGAAAATAATTCACTAAAAAGATTCCATGTAAACAGAATTAAGCCATATCGAGCTTTTTCTCCTGTTCCAGGTCCTTCAAGACAATTTTAACTTTTTCACAAGACGTCCAACCAATAAACACTGGAAACGGACTCTTCTTTGATCAAATTGGAAAACTGAAAGTATATAATGACGATTGGAAAGTTATTACTTACCTTAATATCAGTACCTTCCCTAGACAATTGCAAATTTTAGATGATAATTATGCTTTAACTAAAAGCACATGTTCAAAATACTTATCATACGTACCTAACGACAATTGCAAAGATCTTTTAAAACCAGTTTTTAACATCATAAAGAAATGTAAAGTTAAACACGAATCAATAACACACCTTGTCTCCAACCAACGCGCAAAACGCGGTTTAATCGATGGTGTTGGAAAAATATTCAAAGCTGTTTTCGGAACTCTAGATTCCGAAGATGCCCAATATTATGATGATGCGATTGAACGCGTCATGTCAGATGATAAAGAAATTTATAATCTCATGAAAGATCAATTACAAGTCACAAAATCAACTCTTACAAATTTCAATATTACCCTTGCTAAACTTAACTATGACGAATATACTATGAATAAAAATATTATAAAATAAATAATTACTTCAAGGAAGATCACGATAAAATGAACATGCAAGAAATTAAAAACATTCTTACTTCACAAACAAACTCTCTATTCGAAACAACGGAATACTTTTATGAACAAATTGATTCTTTAATCAATGCTATTTTATTTTCTAAACAAGGAATTTTACATCCAGATATAATTACTCCTCAACAACTCTATTTCGAACTTAGCTCTAATATTAAAAATTTACCAAGCGGAAAAGAATTCCCTTTATCTTTAAAACTTGAAAATATTCATTCTTTAATCGATGTATCAGATTTAATTGCATATTATATTGATGGTAAACTTATCTTCATAACGAAGTTACCTTTAGTCACATCGCAAGAATATAACCTTTTTCATGTAGTACCTCTACCTGTTCCAAACATTGACATCCCAAATACCTTTTCCTTAATTATTCCTAAGCATAAATACTTAGCTATTACAAAGGACAAATCTTTTATGTGTATCTTGATAATTTTAAGAATAATTGTAAAACTATTACTAATGAAAATTTTATATGTAAGGATCTAGATGTGTTATCCACTTTCTCCGATCCAATATGCGAGACGATTTTATTGTCTGCTTATGTTAATGAAATACCAAATGAATGTTTCAGTAGAATCATTAAAGGCAACATACTTTTATGGCAGCCTATTAGAAATAATAAATGGATTTTTACTTATTCTCATCCTTCTAAAATAACTATCGATTGCAAAGATAGAAACAATATCTTTGATATTAAACTATTCCAAACTGGAATATTAACTTTAAATTCAAGTTGTAGAGCCTATGCAGGACTCACACAATTGGTTACTAAAAGTAATATCATTACTGAATATGTTAACCCTGTTTCAACTTTAAATATTGTTGATGACAATTGTTGCAATATGAAAAAATATAATGAAACTCTTAATGAACTTGATCCCATAAATTTAATAAACTTGCAACATGATGACCTAAATTTGGCATCACATAAAATCGATCAATTTAACGATGAATTAAAATCATATAATTCAAAACCTCTTATAGTTAAACATTCATCAATGTTTCAAATTATTATTTGTACATTGTCTACCTTTCTAATTATTTTTGTAATTTACAAACTATTGAAATGTTGTAGATTCTTTAGAATATTGAATTCTTATTTTCCAAATGATGATGATAATAAATGTTGTGTCAGGATTTATAATCAATGCAATAATCCTAGACGATCCACTACAAGGATCCAACCAACGATGACGTTCAGAAATTTGAATGATCACGAAAATGAAGATGTACCTCTTCAAGTTCTATCTTCTAACGAAAATAATTTAAAATATAATTACAGCAACTAAAGCTTAAAAAATCGTTGCTTTCATTTTATGGGGGGAGATATGTTATATTCCCAGCCCTTGCTATAAATCAAGCGCCATTAACGTCAACCCTTCATAATGTTATAATCCCTGCCATTGGCTTAAATCAAGCGTAAATTCTTTGTGCATTTCGGCGTTTTCAAATAAATGCATTATTTTAGAAAACCAATTAAGTAAACTCATTATCGATTTGTTACGCAAGCCATTGAGCTTAACTCTATGAAATTTCCCACAATCCGGGATACTAGAATACTATATAAACGGGAACAAGCCGTTCCTCTCAGTTCACATTTTAACATCTCGAAGTACAGTCTCCACGCTGTCCTTCTTCACTATTGTCATTGTCTATTTTATATTGTACTTATAAGTTAATTAATCAAATATTATAAGTCTTCTATAAATAAATATATATCGTATAAAATATATAAGTTGTATTGAACTTCCACCTTCTACTACTACTACCTCAACACATAACTATCTACAACCATCTGCAGATCTTCAATACATTACATCTGCAGATATATTCAGACACACACACTACTACCCATACGAAGAGATCTTGATCATTACTCGCCGCGCAAGAGTTGAATAATTATTTACTGCGTCCTCAACCGAGGGTCGTAGCAATACATCATCTTACGAATATTAAGAAACTCGTAAAAAAATGGAAAATAAATGATTCGATTAAATTAATGCGAACCTCTAATGTGAACAGTGATATTATTTTAGGAATGCACAGAGACCTATAAAAAATATGAAAACAAAACCATAAAGCAAATGAATTGATTAAACCAATGCGAATCCACATGTGCACAGTGATAAGACTTCTTATCACGGCTGGGTAATCGTCTCATCTCATCTTATTATCAACTTTAAATTTGGAATGGATACGCGTCTGATACAACAATATATAAAATAAAAACCTACAAGCCATATGTAACAAGCTTAAAATATTAAAATTTATAACGAATATTACTCTAAAATATTTCTGCAAAAATATATTTAAAAAAATGAAATAAAATAAAAACATAAACGAAAGCAATAAATCTTAAATAAAATTTCCTTATTTCTAATACAAATAGCTTATTTCAGCTAGCCAAGTTTTCAATGTGATTATTAATGGTTAAGTTTTATTACAGTTTTTTATTTCAGCGTGTAACATATTTATACAACTAGGAATTATGTGTTCTAAAGTTCTTTGTTCATATTTATTTTTATGCTTAGGAACCATTAATCCTTCATTCAAATTGAGACGAGTACTTTAACGTCATTTACCTACATTATTTTACCTCTTGGTAATTCATTATTTTTGGAATCTAAATAACGGTAATTTGATCAATTGCTTAAACATAGCAAGACACTTGTATTCGGCATCATTTAAATAGTTACGAAACGAAAGTGAGGCGATATGTATTACAATGAAAATATCATTTCTTCAAATACAACAAAAACCTTCTTCCAGCTCGTTTCCCTCTTTCATCTTCAAATTGTTTAACATCCTGTATGATTATCAGTAAAAAAAACATAACCAAACATATTACAGTTGCTAAATTGTTATTATTTTTTTCACATGTGAATGTTTGTCATTTTTTTACGAGGGTTTTTTTGATTCTGGCAGGTTTATAACTTGCGACGTTTTATTATTGTGAGGGAGCCTTTTTGAATACGTATTTTTTACAGCTCTGCCATTCCCATTAGAAAAAGATTTTCTATTTGGCCGAGGGCTGTTATGTTTTAAGTGCAAAATGATTCCATCTTTACGAGGATATAATTTCACCGCAAAGTAGCACAAGGACCCCTTTCATGAAACTTCCATCAATTGCAAAACAGAAAGGTTTAAGCATACATTATGATATGTTAGTAATAAAATGTCAAGAATTATTCGTTAACTAACTAACCAACAATTATATTGTTTCTGTGGAGGGGTTGAGAGGCGACGAATCGTACCACGATAACTTTGTTAATGTTGATTGTTGTTTAAAATTAACGGATAACATCCTGGACTCGCCAGAGCTCATAAACTTTATACAAAACCACATACCGTCAAAAACAACCCGACAAATATATATTTTATCATTTGGCCGCATTCAGGATCAATTTTAGGGTAATATATTCAGTTCCCCGTATTTGCGCGCAATGTAACGCACAATTTCACAACACCGACATTTTTCACAATATCCAATCAAAATAATGCATAAGACCACAAACTGATCCACGAGTTTAAAATCTATCGAGATCCTCTCCTGTTCTGATTCTATCTTCTTCTTTCCCCATACTTCTTATTTCGCACTGTATTTAACCACTGTTAGCACAATAAACTGTGTCGGCTTACCTTTTGTTAAACCTCCTTTGTATATATATTTTTATTAAAAGTTTTTTTGTTTCGTACAAATAAATAAATAACTCTATCTTGGCACACGTTCCTTGATTCATTTACATTCATAAACCATCTGATATGTATTCTTCTGTTATTCTAATTCGCGGTTGTATTTGAAACTTCTTACACTGTGTTAAAATATTCACTCGGAAGATTAGCATACAAACTATAAGCATATAAACTAAGTCGGTAAAGCGGTTGTCCCGGTAAGACAGAGGTCCTGGGTTCGAGTCCCAGATGCGACTGATACCTTTTTTTATTTTCTGTAGTTTTTTTGGTTTCGTGTTTCATTTAGGATATGTATTATCTTCTTCAATGAATATTACAATGAGGTTTATAAACTTCAATAAGTTATTAAAAATAAATTTAAAAGTAAAAATACTTTTTACGACGGTACTATAATGTAAGACCTCAAGAAATTTTTAAACTAGAGTTAAGGAACACCTTAGGTGTTTAATTAATAATAATTATACTGAATTTGCCAACAATATTTTGGAAATCAATCATTCTTTTGACACCAATACCGGTTACAAATTTTACATGCAAATACAGCTGGTTTACAATTACATAAATTTGAATTTTTAGAAAATTTAAAAAGTGTTCAATTCATCAGTCAATTAAATATTATTAATAATCAAATATTTTCTTAAAATAGCTATCTCTTAAATTTATTTTCAAATTAATAAAACAGTATTTAGAATATAATTCATATATAATTTTATAACGAAAATTATTATTATTTTATTTTTGTAAATTGTTATTTTCTAATTTCCTTATATTAATAACTAGCTGATGTGTACCCGGACTTGCTCGGGATTTTTTTTTTTGGACTACAGTTGTGAAGTTGTGAAGTTGTGACTTCTCGCTTTTCGTTTGGGTGCCATTTGATTTGACAGAAATCTACTATCTCTAAACAAAGAAACAAAACATTCATTTGAAAATTTTGTTTCATTCCAAACATATTTTTTTTAAAATATATATAAATAAAAAGTAGGCACCTACTTGTGTTTTCAACTTTGAAAATATTGTACCCGAACAAACCTTCTTCTTTTGAATATGTAACTTGTGGCTAAATGGTTCATAAATGTGATTTTAAGGCGTCAAATATTGTCCCGATAGAGTCACCGCAAAGTTTGTATATACCACGAGCATCACTCGCAGACATACTGAGTATAGTCAAACTTCTCAAAAATTCAAAGTCCCCTGGCATAGATAATATCCGAATGTTTGACATAAAAAGACACATAGATATTTTGGGTCCTATATTAACCCATCTGATCAACACAATTTTAACACAAGCTGTGATACCAGATGAACTCAAATGTAGTATTATCAGACCTATTTACAAAAATGGGAAACATACTGATATAGAAAACTATAGACCGATTAGTATATTACCCGCTCTAGAAAAGATTCTTGAAAAATACATATCTTTAAAACTAAGCAAATACTTGGAGTGCTTTTCTTTAATAGATCCTAATCAATTTGGTTTTCAAAAAAAAAAGTACTGAAATGTTACTTCAGGATTTCTCTAACTATATAAATAATGAACTGAATAATAAAAGACATGTTTTGGTACTGTTTATAGACAATTCAAAGGCATTTGATACTATAGACCCGATGAAATTGTTAAATATTTTGGAGGCAATAGGGGTAAGAGGAAACTTTCTCAAACTATTCAAAAACTTCCTAACCAACCGCCAAATCCAGGTAAAAATATCAGACAAATTTAGTAAAAGAAGAAATGTCAAAACAGGAGTTCCACAAGGATCAATTTTAGGTCCAACGCTCTATATTATCTTTGTATCACTTATGAACAAAATATTCTCGTTTGTTAAACATTATGTATATGCTGATGATACAGCACTTATAATATCCCATGAAAATTTGGATGCTGCAATAAAATTGTTACAGGTAGACTTTATTTCTTTATTAAAATGGTCACATGACTCTGGTCTAATAATCAATGCTAAAAAAACGAAATTGATGCATATAAGATCCCCGCATGCAAGGTACAGCGAGGCACCTGTAATCATATCCCATTCATAATAATAATTGCATTCACAATAATACCAAACAGCCCTGCGCGTGTACAAGTATCGAATTAGTCAACCAGTACGTGTATCTAGGTGTTACGGTGGATTGTAATATGAAATGGGACGTACAAATTTCCAACCTCTGTAAGCGACTTCGGGCCATTGTAGGAAGACTCCACAAGATAAAATTATACGTGCCTATAAAAACTATGAAACTAATTTATTTGTCTCTAGCAGAATCGACTATAAGGTATGGTATAACTTCTTGGGGACACTCCTGTAAGACCAACATAAAAAATTTACAGCTGATTCAAAACGCCATGGTAAAATTGTTAGTAAGTAAAACAGTTTTTAACCAAAGGCGAGACATTGATATCATGTACAAATCAATTAATGTATTACCTGTTCGTGGTATTTTGTGGCATAAAATTCTTCTGCAACATATATCTAAGTCCGTATAAGGCAGTGGTGGATCATGTACACAATACACGTTTCACACAAAATATAGGAATGATAGTGCCAATATTTCAAAATAAATATGGTCAACGAACCCTTGAATACATTGTACCATTTATATTTAACAAATTGCCGTACGAATTTAAAAACAATTGTCCTATGATGAAATTCTCACTGATGTTAAAGTGTTGGCTTTTGGAAAGTAACCTTGTGTATTGATGGTAACAAAATATGACGGTCTCCATGGTTGTATAGCTCCTAGATATCTGGTGTACTTACTGTTACGGTGTTACTATTATATTTAAGTCTATCCTCATTGTAACCAACCTGCACTGCTGTTTTATGTATATATCTTTTAAATTTTTATTTCTTAATCTATTTAATACTTACAGATGCTTTGATATTTCTGATATTTACGTAATAGTTATATTTTTGTAATATGAATGTTTTTTATAATGTTGATATTTTTAAAAGTATTGATGTTTTTATAATATTGATATTTTTATAATATTGATACTTTTATAATATTGGTACTTTTATAATTTTGATATTTTTTTATGATATTGACATTTTTATAATATTATTTAAATCGGTGTTATAAAATTGGACTCTAGTATCTCAATAACAAATCTGTAATGCTTTTACCATTATTTTTTCTCTTTAATTTTTTTTTTCTCAACTTATGTACAGGACAAGATGCATGCGCCTAAATATAATAATTTTTGCCCATTTGTATGATGATTGTAATTTATTGTTGTATTATATTATATTGTTGAAATAAACTCCTGCTGACAAGCTACTTGCAGTGGCTTAGCGGGTATAAGTTCCCACTGTATATAATTAATATTATACAATAAAAAATAAAAAAAATAAAAAAAACCACAGCGGTATATCTATGGGCTACCCTCAATACAACATGGCCGGTTCAATATTTTTCGAACTTATATTAAAACGTTATAGAAATAGTTTTACATATTGGATTTCATTTAAACTACTTTCTAAACCTTTTCAGCACTAATAAGAACAAAGTGTGCTATTTTCAGAGAAACCGGTCTAGTAATTTTCGAGTAAATCAAGGACAGACAGACAGATACGTTTCGAAAGCCAATCTTTTCTCATCAGGATACTGGAAAACAGAGGTGTATAGAAAGTAATTCTTAATAGTTTATTATTAATGACGCCATATAAATCTATTGAAGAAAATAATAATAAATAATTTTATCTCTTGCTAATCTTGTTGGCAAATAAATTAACCAATGTTTTATTTTTTTTATTGGCATTATTAATTATTTCTGGTTGTTAACCATTTATATATTTGTAACAAATAACTAAAGTAATATTTTTCATTTTATAACAGCATGACAAAGCATATACTCGTACTCGTACGTATTTAAAATGAATTTGGGAGAGTGGAATTATGAGCTGTATTAATCTTTTCGGTGAAAATACTCGTACAATAGCGAAAACGAATACGTGGAAATAAATAATTACCCAAAAAAATACAGTTGTACAGTATGCTTCAGTTTTGGCTGAATAATTGAACAAAAGTTTAAAAAAAACTTTATTTCAAATTTTATTGCAAACTTGTTTTATATGGCGTAATTATACCACCTAGCTGCTCAGACAGGCAAGTGAGTTTGTACATTCTTTTTTACGATACCAATCCGAAAACATCTTTTTTTAATGTTATTTTAAGATTAACCTAACATTGGTGGTCACGCGAGTTCATTGGTCACCTACTTTCAAATATTGCGTGAAATTATATGCCTCTCTTTTGCTCCTTTTCCCCCTTGTATGACCTTCCGGCCTCAGGTCCTAATAGAACCACCGCTGTAACGAGTCACCTGCATCGCCGTAACTGACGATTCAACCTATACCATTGAAACACGAGTGAATTATCTTCAGTGAATGGTGAAATCGGTGAGTCCCTTCTTTTACCACTTCTATCCATTATCGTTCCCTAATTCTATGCTATAATCTCTCACAAATCCTTTTAAATACAATCGCAACTGCAAAACCATCCTTATAATTACGATCAGGATTGGCTCGACCCGCACGCACCAACTGGTATGATATTCGTTGGTATTTCATGGCGTATTTATAACAAAGACTGTATATGTGCTTGGAAGCTTTCAGACATCGAAGATCTTTTTCATTTTTGGATAAGCTATTTTTAAAACTGACGTCAGAATTAGTAGACTTGCTCTAGGTACTATTGCGATGGCTGTAGAAAAAGGTCACGTGACACTCATTTTGGAACCAGCCTAACTCAATGCCATCCATGTTCATTTTGATTGATTTTTACTACGATGAGCAAATTATAAAACATTTTTTAAAAGCGTGGTATTCGCTTTGTGGCGTCATTATTAATAAATTAATGAAAACTTTGCAAAAACCACTATTTTAATTTATAAATAACATGTTTCGAAGGCGAAGCTTTCTTCCTTTCTTTTATTTATATTAAAAATAAAAAATAATTTCTTTTTTAATATCTAATATAAATTTGCTATTCAATGTCTTAGAATAATTTTTTATTAACATTTTTGATCAATTGCCGTTTATAATTTTTCTATTCTTATATTATTGCGTTCTGTGTTGATCATTTTTCTGTACTTGATATTATTGTTTTTTAGTATTCTGTATGTTTTGATTAGAAAAGCTTCGCATTCGAAACATGTTGATATTTATATATTAAAAAGGTGGTGTTTTATAAAATAATTTTTATTAATTTATTTATTAAAAGGGTCAAATTAAATACGTTTTGGTTTATATAAAAAAGCCGAACCCTTTCGCTTAAATAGTCATATAAATTTCACCTAGCTTGCCCCTCTTATTTTGGTTTCTTCCCGTTGTGTGTTCGGGCATCTCTACGTATTATTTGCTCTGTGATTTTAAATGTTCTATTCAGGCATTTCGAAAGCTGGCTGTATCACGATATGCCATTGTGAATTTATTAACTGAATAAATACATGAGGATTTATTCACACGTGGATATTAAATAATAACCCCTCTGGGCTTTACACATGGAAGCAACGGGTTTACACTTCATAAAAACTCTGTTTTTCGCTTCATTATAATTGTGGTTTTCTCTTTCATATTTTTGGAAAATCATCATTTGATTTCTTACTTAACAGTCTTAAATATTTATTTATTATATTGTATACACCCTATATGGGCTTTTGCATATTTTGTTATAAAAATTCAAATGATAATAGTGACACAGGTGCAAAACACATTACAGTATGTACATAGATAAAATAGATGTCCCTCACAAGATACAAAGAGTAAATATTTAATTTGTCTCATGAACAAATTCATGTCTAACATCGTGAATGTACCAGTCCAAATAATTAGCAACAGAAGCGAATATACAAAACACACCGCACATTCACTGATACTTATACTTTAGACACATATCTTAGTAATAATTGTTGAATATGTATTCAATAATCGTCTTTTTGAATTTGTATTCTGAGCAGTTGAACATATCTACTACGTCTGAAAAAATATTACCTTCTGCGTGAAGTTTAGGTAAAGGTGAATTTTTTCATGACTCATTCCTGAAATTAAAGTAACAATTAAATAAAAATTTAGATCGAGTATTTCTAGTTAGAATATTTAATTTAATTAAGCTGATTATATCGGGGCTGTCTATAACACCATTAATAATATAAAAAATATAAAAATTAAGTCCAAAAAAAGTATTCTATCTGAGAGTTTTAATAATTTTAAGTATTTCATTACGTATTTGTAATGTATAGTTTGAATAAACAATCCGAGTTTATAGTTAACATATCGTAGAAATTCATGTTGAACTTTTTCAATGGAATCGGATTGAGTTTTATGAAGGGACCATATATAAGAATTATATTCGACTTGACTACGAAGTGTAAAATAATTTTAGTGTTGAAATGTAAGTCTCTGGAACTCCGAAGAATGAAGTAGAGTATTTTTAAACCTTCATTAGTTATTGAATTGTAAGAAAATTTAATTTATTTGTCTATTCGTGATTTCGGAATATAACCCTTGGTAGTAAACTTCAATATAAAGTACATGTGCAATAAATCACGAATAAAGCAGCGAAAATGTTAGGTTTCATTAGAAGCCCTAAACTTTTTAATGACATCACTATTATTGAGCAACTTTACTTTGCTTACGAACGGAGTTATCTGGAGTTTGCATCAGTTATTATGTGTCACATTGTCTTCTATTCTTCTTCTTCCCTCTGTCCTACTCGGGTCGGGGACCGATGGCATCGACAAGGCGCCTCCGGGCGTCCCTGTCCTGTGGTACATTTGCGCATCCGTCCATAGTAGGTCCAGCCTCTTCTCGCACAGCCTCTGGAGCTGCTTCTCTCACCCGTTTCTGGGGCAGCCCACTGGACATCTTCCCTCTGGAATAACACAGAATTCTCAGTGTAAGTCGATCATCTGGTATTCTCAACACGTGCCGAAGCCACCTCAGTTGCGACTTTTATATGAAGAGTAATAGCGGTTCGATGGTAAGTTCCTCCCAGATCATCGAGCTTCTTATTCGATCCCATCTCGTGACTCCTGAAACTTCTCTCTAAAATCTCATTTCGGCAGCTTGGACCCTAGAACGTGTACGCTCGTTCAACATCCAGATCTGGTGATCATAAGTAAGCGTGGGGCGATAAACTGATTTGTACACTTCCAACTTTGTCTCGATACTTAGCTCAGCTTTCCTCATCACTGAACTGTAAAGAGGACACAGCACATCGCTTGCCACACCTATTCTACGGTCAATTTCTCCGTCTTGCCGGGAATCGCTTGAATTGAATCCAAGGAATTTAAATTGGTTAACCTGTTTCAACTGTGCACTGTTAGCGAAGATGTTACACTGAGTTTGGTCTCTTCCTATAACCATAACTTCTGTTTTTGCGGTGCTCATCCTCATTCCTGCCACCGTGCACTATTCAGTGAAGCGGTTGATCCACTCTTGTAGTCCCCGCTGGGACGCGGTTAACTTTCCGATGTCATCGGCAAAAAATAACGAGCTGATTTCTGTATCGCCAACCGGCGGTGTTGGTTATTTCGATTGATTTGTTCCATAAAGATAGTGATAAAGATTGGCGATATAGGACACCCTTTTTTGAGACCAATTTCCACTTCGAATTCATCCGAAATTTTATAAATTACACAATCGAAACAATTAAAAACAAATTCTTAAAACATCTTTGTTTCATGTCATTTGTACGATTTAATAACAACGTAGAGGCAGCTTCGTACTTTAAAATTGATTCATTGAGTGTACGAAGGCCGCACATGCGGGGCAATCGTTGCATTGAAGTGAATAAATTACACGATTGCCCTGCATTTTATGTAGGCAAAACGTCGCGTAATGTTAATATCCGCGTAAAAGAACACTTAAAATGTCTCAATAATAATGGGTTCTCGGAATTTGTCAACCACCTCTTAGAAACAGACCACACATTTAATAAAAATACAGGCACTAGTTTACTGCATAAAAATGGGATAGACATTAGACTAGATAACTTAGAAGCATTGGAAATAAGGAAAGCCAAAAACACAAATAGTAGACTCATTAATAATCAAATAAATTTAATTAAAAGTCCAATTGTTAAATTATTCCCAATAAACAAAGTACACGCCCTTCCCGGTCAGGTACCTGCTGACCTCCCACCCTAGGCCCTTCACTCGCCAGTTTTTATTAATCTATAACACATGTTTGAAGGCCTCCATGGTCGAGGGGTAAGGTTCTCGACTAGGAATCCGAAGGGCGCGAAGCACGCCGCGGATTTTTCGAATCCCGGCGTGCGTAAGTAAATTTTATTAATTAATTTGTGTTGTTTCACAATTAATTCATTTAAAAATAATATATGGTATATTTGCGCACGTTCCAGAGTGGTAGATACTCTTAGTATACCCCTGGTGAAAGACCGCCATTCAGAATTGAAACGTTGCTTGAAATGGCTTTTAGCCGTGTTTGGTGACCAGATCTGAATAGCCAGGTATTTCCCACCTTCCTCTTCCCCTCCCCAATAACTTCAGCCTCACAACATTCCCCAATTCGGGATGCCATAGTCTCACTGGCTCCAGACGGTTGGGAGCAGTTGGGACTCTCGTGCGGTATTCATATTAGAAATAAAAAAAAATGTGTATCTTAGTTTATAGTTTAGTCATTTACTGCCCTGAAGAAACTACGGTAGTGGCGAAACCCGGTCGGCAAAAGGATATTACAAATAAAAGTGATGTAAACAAAGTTATTGTTTTATTTTTTTTAAGTAAGAAAGAGCTTAATGTACCTGCGCGCTCTACACTCTCTCGTGTTCTATTCAAAGTGGATTAATGCAAAACAAATTGTTAGTAAAATTCTTGCTTGAATAGATTATGTAACGATTACAATAATGCGATATCAAATGTGGACATCTTCAATTGCGAGCTGAATGAATATAAGAATTCAAAAAAATATTTTTCTTCTCAAAGAGTGATTTTATTTTATTTTTATTTTTATTACGTATAATATGGTTGTTAATTTAATTTGTTTTATATCTTGTAATTATATAGGTACCTGTATGACATTATCCTGTGTGGACATCAATTTCCACCTGAATAGGAACTCCGTTAAACAAATGTATTTGTTATACTTACCATGAGCAATTTATTGTTTTACTATTTTTTTAAATACTTTTAAGTACATTTTACAAAAGAAAAATACAATGCAGAATGTTTCGGTGAACTACTTTTTTGTAGTTCACCGAATCTAGCGGGAGCTCGTTACTCAAAACTTAAACTTTACAGTTAAGGTTACAAATACGTATATATATTTAAAAAGTAAAAAAAAAACATATGTAACAAAAGCATAAATATTTTTCTCGAGAATCTTACTCAAAAATATTTCTACAAAAATATAAAAAAATAAAAATAAAAACCTAAACAACAATAAATCGTGCATAAAATATTATTTCTTTATTATTTAATATAAATAGATTCTTTCAGCTGGTCAAGTTTTTAATATTTAACTGTTTGGTTTTAATGCAGTTTTTTTTAAATTTCAGCGGGTAACATATTTATACAGCTAGGAATCGTGTGATCTAAACTTCTTTGTCCATTTTTGTTTGTTTGCTTAGGAACCATTAAACCTTCATTAAAATTGAGACTAGTATTACTTGACATGATCGTGCGTTTAGGACAAAACACATGCAAATTTATAAAACATCCCTGGAACTCGCGATCGTGTGTTTATGTTTTCTAAAATAGGGAGGTGGATAAATTAATTTTTAATATTACCTGTTCCAAAGGATGGCAAAAGTACGCCCCGAGTATACAAAACACAAGGTTTAATATAAAAAGAAAACCTGTCAGGGTTGAAAGGGATTCTAATAAACTAATTATAAAATATATTGCTTATTTATTTATTCTGTCAATATTGCCAAAAAGTTATTTAATAAGAGAATTTTCCATTTCACGTATTTTCCTTTCCAGTTTTGAACAGAACACTACCATTTTCCCACGCGCCATACGATTTACCTCTATTCAAAGCATGCTACATGATCCTGCCAGAGTTTAAAAATCGTTTCGATTACTAGTTGTTTTTTGTAAGGGATTAAAAAGCAATAAAGGATAATTATCAAAAGTGTAAAAAACCGCACCAAACTTAATATTTTCGGGGCTTTCAACAAGTCATCATCATAAAATTTGATTGAATGTAAGTTTCCCGTCGAGTTGGTCAGCGATATAAATAGTATCAAAACATAGCACGACATTAAAAGACCAATAGAAATTCCCATATTCAGTTAAGTTCTCTCTGAAAGCACCATTCGCATAGTGTTATGTCCATTCAAACCCAAGGGTATCTCTACTTCGGGTAATAAAAATTACTGTCGCCTGGCGCCAGATCTCCTTTGCGTACAATATCACAACGACCCTTCTGTCTATCAAACTTCTGTAGATATCTAACTTGCAATTGTAAAAAAGTTCATTTCCTCAATCAAACCTGAAATCAAATAGACTTGATAATTTCCCCTTTTTTATGTGTGTTCAATATTATGATACAAATAACATCTGAGAGTAAAGAACAGACGGATTCTGTTGCTAAAACGACTCATACAAATGAAATTCAAGATTTTATTTAAGGTTTTTTTTTATCTCCTACGTAAAAACGTAACTTCTTGTTTGTAAAATTTGTAGGACTGACGATGGGGTGGAGAAAAAAATATTATTATTGCGCAAGTCTTAAAAAGGGTTTAAGAGTGTCTACTTAAGAAATTAACAATGAGAAATAAATATTTGTTCTCATGTGAAATAATAAGATAATGTAACAATGAAATATATAACAATATGGAATATTCGGCAAAACCGAGTAGTTGAATTAGTATTATAATAACAAACCTTGACCTCATTTCAAGTTAAGTGAATTCATGAGTTATCAATGTAAGTGCGGTTTATGTTTATTAACATACAACAAAAAACTTACAATATTTACTACACGTGTCTGCCATTTGTGGTAAGTTAGTACTTAGTTTGAGCTGCTTTAATAAAATATCTTCGTGTTTTCAAATTGTTCTTGTTATTGTGGGTTTGTGGAATCCGTGTAAATAAATTCTAATTAAAAACAAAAACTGTACTAAACGACCATCGTTGTACGGTCTTTTGTAGGCACTGTAAACCGAGGTTATGGATCAAAACTCAGCACCAGACAAATACAAACGCAATTTTTTCCGTTTTTTTAATCATATTACTTAATTTAATTATTGAACTTGAAGCTTGTTCCAAATTGGAAAACATCCACTCCCATTAAAATTTCAAAATCAAAAAGCTACTTGATTCGGTTATGATTTTGATAGTATAATTTACCTATTCGGTCCACTTTCCATGAAGTGCCCTCGAACGATATAGAACGGGTTCAGCCCAAAATTCTTAGGTAAATGAATTTTATACTCAAATTTCCAATTGAAAGCATTAATTATCGATAATCGATTGCATTTAATCACGATGTCTGGCAGGAGAATTATTTCAAACCTGTTTGTATTATTTTAGAATCACTTTTCTTGTTATATTTACTTGTTATGCTTTTAATATTATAAGTTAAACATCGCGGTTACTACACTAATTTTATCTATTTTATTCTGATTCTTTTAATTGTTAATAGGTATATGTTTTATTGTTTGCTCCATGCTTTGCAACTCAATGTTAAATAATAATATGAATACACTTATGATACTACTATTTATACTTATTTTATTTTATTTTATTTTATTTTAATTATTTTATTTTATTTTATTTTATTTTATTTTATTTATTTTTTTTTTTTTATTTTTTTTTATTTTATTTGTTTTATTTTATTTTATTTTATTTTATTTTATTTTATTTTATTTTATTTTATTTTATTTTATTTTATTTTATTTTATTTTATTTTATTTTATTTTATTTTATTTTATTTTATTTTATTTTATTTTATTTTATTTTATTTTATTTTATATAATTTCGTTTTAATTTATTTAATTTTACTTTATTTTAGCATGATATATTCAAAACTTACATACATGAATGTTTGCATAACAGTAATAATTACTAAGTACAATAAACAACATTATCTCGCAAAAATGAAAATAAGAATGGAAAAGAAGTGAAAGGTCATCAGAAAATCATTTGGCAGACATTACCTACAACCTATAATCGATGTAATATACAATAATAATAATAGTGAGTCAAGAAATTTAAAAACTATTTTCTAGGTCTATATTCCTTTTTACATCATCATTTATAACGATTTTTAAGAAAAGTTCAACCACTTCCTATGGAAGTATTGTTCTCTTGTTGTACTATAAGTATTGTTTATGCCCTCCAGCACAATACTTAAATCTCCGGAACTCTGAATACAATCAGTACTTCAAATAAATTACCGTTGCTTGTAAATTCTCTACGAACTTACTGAGCGTCTGAAAGTACGTAGTAATCTTGGTGCTCTGGGTATGCAGATAAATGGGAACTCTAAGTATTGTGATTTCACAGAACTATGGGATATTTTAGTACTCTGGGCTTTGTAGGAGTACTATGGATATTATAGACATCTGCTTTATATATTCTTGGTGCGCAGGTAATTAGGAACCCTAAATATTGTGATTTCACAGAACTATGGGATATTTTAGTACTCTAGGCTTTGTGGGAGTAATATGGATATTATAGACATCTGCTTTATATATTCCTGGTGCGCAGGTAATTAGGAACTCTAAGTATTGTGATTTCACAGAACTATGGGATATTTTAGTACTCTAGGCTTTGTGGGAGTAATATGGATATTATAGACATCTGCTTTATATATTCCTGGTGCGCAGGTAATTAGGAACTCTAAGTATTGTGATTTCACAGAACTATGGGATATTTTAGTACTCTAGGCTTTGTGGAATTAATATGGATATTATAGACATCTGCTTTATATATTCCTGGTGCGCAGGTAATTAGGAACTCTAAAGTATTGTGATTTCACAGAACTATGGGATATTTTAGTACTCTAGGCTTTGTGGGAGTAATATGGATATTATAGACATCTGCTTTATATATTCCTGGTGCGCAGGTAATTAGGAACTCTAAGTATTGTGATTTCACAGAACTATGGGATATTTTAGTACTCTAGGCTTTGTGGGAGTAATATGGATATTATAGACATCTGCTTTATATATTCCTGGTGCGCAGGTAATTAGGAACTCTAAGTATTGTGATTTCACAGAACTATGGGATATTTTAGTACTCTAGGCTTTGTGGGAGTAATATGGATATTATAGGCATCTGCTTTATATATTCCTGGTGCGCAGGTAATTAGGAACTCTAAGTATTGTGATTTCACAGAACTATGGGATATTTTAGTACTCTGGGCTTTGTAGGAGTGCTATGGATATTATAGGCATCTGCTTTATACATTCTTGGTGCGCAGGTAATTAGGAACTCTTAGTATTGTGATTTCACAGAACTATGGGAACTTTTAGTACTTTGGGCTTTGTAGGAGTAATATGAATTCTCTTGATATTCTCAGGTAATTACTACTCACAGTTTTGTGGTTTCACTGTACTATGTATAGATTTTTTCTTCCTTGATCACTGAAATAAATACATTTCAATTTTATACATTATCATTATTTTCCATTTTTTTTTAATTTACCGAGACTTTTTTCGTCCGAAATGCAACTGTATAAATTTCCCCCGTCATACTGAAATCTCAATATAGTGGATATGCAGGAAAATGATCATTCCTTCCGTTGTAGTTAAGCAGAACCATTAGAGGGTACATTTAATAATTTGGTTGCTCTCAGTGATCTGGGTATTCAGGACTATAGTAGACTTTGGCTACGCATAACTTTAGAGAGAACTTATTAATGTAAATAATTAAAAATATACTTTGTTAACACCACTTTTATAAAAATAAATAAACATCTTCACATGTTTCGATAGCAATGCTATCATCCTCGGGAATACGGGTATATGAATATTAATGTGTTTATAAGAATCTGTCTATGTTTGCAGCTATTATTGATAGCTTGCAGCGCCCCTGTGGTGATTTTTCACAAAAGCGGCGCTATAGAAATGGTCCGATTATTATTATTATGCTAGCTGGTTTGTGCCTACCTAAAGTCACTAAATAGTCAATTAAATGTGTAAAAAAAAATTAAAATTAATTTAAAAAATCTTAAGCTTTTTAAGGTTATTTTATGAATATTCTCCATTCCTAAAAATTATTAATATTGCATAGAAATAACAACTGTTTTTGTGCCACCAATCTTGCAATAAACATAATATCAATATTAAAGGTTGCTAAAATAGCAACTATAAAAATCACGTCTTCTTTAAGCTTAAATTTTCTAATAAAACTGTGTTCATCTGAAGCGACCTGCCAGCTGCAGGTAAGTATGTTTTTCCTGTTTCTGTTTGTATATAATTAGATAGAGAATAGGAAGTAATATTTGTACAGCGCCCTTGAGGTGATTTTTCACAAAAAAGCGCTATACAAATCATCCAATTATTACTATTATTATTGAAAGTATTATCAAATCAATTATGCGTTTTAAGTGAATCGTGTCGAGGGAAAGGGGGTATTACTATTGGTATATTGGTATATTATTAGTATACCTATCAGATACAGAAAGAATAATTATATAGCTCAATTCTAAGTAATTTTTTAGCGTTTATCAAATAAGGTGATGTAAAAAAAAAGTTTTTTTTACGTTCTCTTATTTTATATATCGGCATATACCCACAGCGAGCAATCTCACTGCTATAAAGTTCTGCTAGATATACAGAAAAAGCGGAGAAAAAATAAAGAAAAAAGCCATAAAACATTTTTCAGCTCAGCGAATGTAGGTTTAGTAAATTAAGTAATAAAAGACAGGTACAGAATGACTTGAATAGTTTTGATTATGTGTGGATATATTCTCAGGAGGGATATTTGTACATAACGTAGTAATTTTCTTAATTGCTTACTCACGCAAAATGTTTTAAACTACCTACGTGAATTGTTTCGTACTAGAAGAAACTCGACTGAAAATCACTACCAAAGCAAAGGTAAATTCAAACACAACCGTACAAAGTTTCCAAAACTATGAGATCTACTCGCTACTATTCCAAAATACTTATAATTAAAATACTACTCTTCAAGCAACTCTTTATCAAAAGGTTGTTCATTTCAGAATTTTTTTAATTGAACAATTTAATGATATCAATTTTTACCCGCGTGCTTTCACATTTTGCTCTACAATGGGGTCGATTTCTGCGTGAACCGCATTTGTGTAACCTTGAAGTTTTTTATTTATTTTAAAATCATTCGAATTTGATAGACCATTTCATATTCGCACTTTGGCAAAATATTAATTTGTTTGAACTCGATGAAGCCCTCTGATTTCGCTTACTTTAAACGCGACTCTGAAAATTACCGCAATATTGTAATACAATATATATAATATATATAATATATATTTTAAATCTTGCATTATTGGTTGTGTAAATTTTTGTTTAAAGTTGAGAGAGATTGCATGTGAAAAATATTCAGTGACTACTTTGTGCTTCGTATTTGCCATTTTGTTCGTATCTGATAATTGATATTATTATTTGCGCACCTAGTGGAGTGAATGTGAAGTACGAAAATAACTTTTTGTATTTCTTGAATATTAACTATGTAATAATTTCTAGACATTTCGTTTGAATAGTTTTATCCACCATGTGTTTTGGTAACTTAATTTTATTAAAATGAAATATACACTTGACTATGTGACGCCGACTATGTAGGTATTACTACTAGAAATTTTAAAACTAGGATCAGGGAACATGGCCTCTGTTTACGAATTAATAATCATTTATTATTCCGAGTTTTATAATCATTTATTAGAGACAGGCTACAGCTTCAATAAACACAAAAACAAAGTTTTAACATTCAAAGACTAATACACATTTTAAATTGTGCATCATAGAAACTTTAGAATGAACAAAAAATTAAATAAAATTAATTTAGTAAACAAAATATTAGCACCCTGTAAATCACCTTTGTTAATCATGTTTCCTAATTATTTTAATGTTTGTTTGTAGGTAAATTTTTTATGTCTACAAAAGAACGGAAATTAAAATTACTTATCTCACAGAGGCATTAGTTGAACGCGTAAATAAAATCTTGGAAATTTCAAAACCGCTAACAGAAGACACAATTATGGAGGATTTTTTTATCATTCATTGAAAGATTGTACGTTACAAGGGGCGACTTTTAAGATATTGTTAATCAAGTAAATAGTTTGAATTTAGAAATTGATAATGTCTTTACACCAGATTTCGCACTATGGTTGGGTTTTGAGGATTTATTTTTATTTTTTTATTATTTATTAAGTTAAAAAAAACACATAATTATTTTTCTTTCTTAACTTAACTACATATATATATATATATTAATTAAATACATACATACATTCGTATGGTAAAATTAACCGTATGATAAAATTAACCCGTAAAGAAAAGCCAAAAATGAATATGGAAAATAAAAAAGGGATATCATCTTAAATTGTCACCGATCGACTTAGTTTACTTTGATGGAGATATGAAAAATTGGCCGATATTTTATTCGAGTTTTGTCAATACGGTACATAATAACGAATAGCTTTCAAATTCGGCAAAATTACATTATTTGTCAGGAAAACTAGGTAACAGAGTAAAATTATATTTCCACCAGAAAACTATATTCGATTCATTGATCGAAAAATATAATGATAAACGCATCATATAGTCTGCTTACATGGATCAAATTCTTACGTTAAATCATTTCCTGTCGCCATTCTTATTATTTTAGAATCCTTTATTGGTAATTTTGGGTCTCTGATAGGAGCTATCGAAAATGTAAAGCATGGTAATTTTATATTTTTAAAATAGCTTTGAAGAAACTAGATACGGATTCTCTTAAAAGTTTAGAGATGAATAATTGTGGTAAAGATTTCCCATCGTTTGAAGACTTAGTGAAATTTGTTCGTGAGCAAATTAAAATATTGCAATGGCCTGGTACATCGACTTTTGACTTTTGATACAATGGCATACAGAGCTCCGGGCCAAAAAGGCCCCTTTCTCTTTCATCATGATTTTATGTTAGGTTGTTGGAATATAGATTTAGATTTTGTGAGTGATTTTAATTTTTGCAAGGGTACATGGCTGCAGTTGGGGGATAGTTAGATTTTACATAGTATTTGTTTAGGTTTTTTATACATGGTTTTTATATTTTCATCGTACTTGGCGAGACAGTTGATAGACGCGTTTTCATGGGTGGGAATGCCCGAATAAAAAGATTCCGCGAGACTTAAGATGTGGTCTTTAAGGAGGGGGATTTCCGAATCCTGGTGAAGTTGGGAAACCTTCATCCACTTGGGGGCTCCCAGGGCTGTGCGAATTGCTTTATTTTGAAAAGTTTGTAGTCTTGATAGTTGTGATTTTGAGGCGTGGGCCCAGATTGGGCTTGCGTAGGTTAATTTTGGTCTTATCGTGGATTTGTATATAAGGAGTTTATTTCTAGTAGATAATTTCTTATTTCTTTTACATATCATTGGGTAAAGGGCTGCAAAGGTTTTATTGACTGAATTTAGGGTTTCAGTGATATGTTTTTTCCAGGTTAGTTTACTATCAAGGGTGATACCGAGGTATTTAATGTTTTTTGTCCAAGGGACGTTTTCACCGATTAGGTGGATATTGGGAGGTCTTTTAGGGTTTCTACGGGAGAAAACGCATGCGGCGCTTTTGGAGGGATTTATACTAATTCGCCATTGTTTGAAAAAAGATTCTAATTCTGAGGCTTGGGCTTGGAGAAAATTGATTGCAACTCAAAGAGTTCATCAATGTCCAAACAAGCCTTCGTTAGCGATAGACATGAAGATCGACCGATTAATAAATGTTTACTTTGTTTCAAACCGTCGCATGGACATTTATACAAATGTCAAGACTATAGAAAACTGAGTATAAGGGAAATATTTAAATTTGTAAGGAGTAAAGGGTATTGTTCTAGATGTCTCAGCGACAAACATAAAGCTAGATCTTGTAATTCAAATGAATGACCACTTTCATAACACGATGCTGCACTTTGAAGAACAGAGTGCGTTATATAAAGGGTAGCCAAATCCTTGAAACGCCAAAAAAACTGAGAACTAGGCCGGTAGGCGTATTGATGACACGAAACCGGGCTGTTCCAATTCTGACATAGCTTCATGTACATTTTCAACTGTTAGATATTACAGTCGCATGGCGCGTTGTATAGTTTTGTTTACTTAATTTTATTGCTGTGCGACTTTTCTCGACACATCCGTGTCATTCACTAGCGTTCTTAGAGATATATTGGAGAAAGACACCGCACTTCTAACTTAGTAATATTTGATACTAGTGTAATTCCGCACAGATGTTCCGGGCTGATACGAGAGGGGACCAGAATAAAAATAAGGTTAACTAACTAAATAGCTAAATAACCATCACATTGTTTCCCCACACGGGTAGACAGAGACGACGGACCGCCAAACACCTCGATCTTGGCAAACACTCCTTTCTTCATTCATATTCATACGACGTCTCATAGATACTCTTCTGTAATTTTGACTCTTGATATGGCTCGACTCAAGTATTTGTTTTACTTTATCATGACATATCTTCCTCGGGCGTCCCTGACTTCTTCTTCCATTCAAATTCATGTGATATATTCTCCTTGCACGCCTTTCTTTGTTCATCCGCTCTACATGACTGAACCATCTAAGGGTCCATTTTTTAATCTTAAACCTTGCATTATTTGCGAATCTCTACATTTTCCAGACTGTTTTACATAGTTTGAATACACATACGCCTATGGTATCTCATTTCTACATCATTCAATCCCTTTTCATTCTTCCTCTGTCAGATACATGCCTCACCTCCATACCTCAGGGTTGGTATCAGCACTTCATTGTGGACTGCTAGATTCTGCAAGACGACCGTCAGTACGGATTCCGGTGAAACCGCTCGTGCGGTGATCTTATCGCGTATGTGACGCATGTTTGGGGGCGGTGCCTGGAACGTTATGGTGAGATTCAAACGGTCTCACTGGACATTTCCTTTGACCGGGTTTGGCACCGAGGGCTTGTCAACAAACTGCCTTCTTACGGACTTCCCGTTTCCTTGTGTACGTGGATTGCCGATTTTTTGAGGGAGAGATCGGTTCAGACGGTTGCTGATAGTTTCATCTCTTCGTCGCATTCAATAAATGCTGGCGTCCCACAAGGATCGGTTCTGTCTCCGACATTATTTTTGTTGCACATCAATGACCACTTAACATGAGCACCAATCCACTGTTACGCGGATAACAGTACGGACCATGATAGCTTTTTGTCTGACAAGCCCCCAATGGGCACACAAACTCCAATGGCTCGGAGGGCTTTGAAACAGAAAATGGACGGTTTCCTCGAGAAGTTCTCCTCTTGGGGTAAGAATGACCTCGTCGAATTTAATGTTTCAAAAACCCAATCATGTCTGATTACGTCTAAAAGGGATCGAAAAAACAATCTAGTCTCCTTTAATGCAAGCAATCTTCCCAACAAGCCCTTCATTGATATGCTTGGTGTAACTTTAAGTGACCAGCTCAGGTATGGGGGCTCCATCGAAGCCAGAGTGAAGTTAGCCTCTCAGAAGCTGAGCGTATTGTATAGAACCTGCAGATATGGTACTTTAATAGTACACAACTGATGACCCTTTACAAATTGCAAGTGCGCCCCTCTGCAGAATTTGGCAGCCACCTCTGGTCGGAAGTCCAAAATATCTGAAAAAAAACCCTTGACTCTGTGCAGAAACGAGCGGTCCGTTTTATAGATTCGCCGGTCTTAATAAACGGATTGCAATCTTTGGAGCACAGACGTCAGGTGGGAATGCTGTCCTTATTTTTTCGGTATTTTAAGGGAAGATGCTCTGAGGAGCTAGCGTCATTGATCCCTTCGGCACCGGTGCATAGTCAGGAAACACGCCAAACACGTGCTCAACATTTGCACATAGTCAACATTTGTCATATGAGAACGGGTCGCATTTTCGACTCGTTCCTGTATTCAACAGCTCGGCTGTGGAACGATCTGCCGGCCTCTGTGTTTCCTCCATCCTACAACATGGGTCGCTTTAATACCCAAGTTCACTCCTTCCTATACTCTAAAAAACCCTCTCCACAGCATCCCTGAAAATGATATAGGCCTTGAGGGAAATTATTTCCTTCAGGGTCTCCTGTGTCTCTTACAGTAAAAAAAAACCTTCGCCTCTCTTGACATTTCTTTTATTAGCACTAACCGCTAAACTGAAGAAGTTAATAATTAATATCAAAATACAGCACTGAGAATTAAAAAATAAACCTTTTCCGTTAAAATTTATTTAAAATAAACAGCAATAAAAGCTATTTTCAGTTATAGTCTATTCTTAATGATTATTTAATTATTTATTTAATTCTATACATTATACAGTATCTATGGTTATTTACAGTGACGGTGCTTTACTTGGCATTAAAATGGAGTGTAAGTTAGGTTTGAGATGGGGATAATTTAGTGAGAGTAATATAGCACGTCGCAAAGAGTTTCATTCGTTTGTTTAACTAGACGCAAAAAAACCACTTAACATTTCTTAAATTATATTGCCATGGGGGTATTACCAGATAGTCAGCGTGACAAGTGCATACTAAATTAATGCAATCAATGCACTCGTTGACTAATGGGAGTGTCAGAAAGTACGTTAATTTGTTTATGTAAAGTTCCATTGCATTTATCTGCTAACGATTCAGGTAAAAAAAATAAAATCATTTTTCGGATCGGTTAAAAATGGAAGATACTTTTGAATACATTTCATTTTAATTCATGATAGAAATTTATAAAAATCCACATATGATTTTTGGTATTTTAATGTAATCGATTTTTTTTTAAATTTCTAACTTCTCGAGAAATTCTTTCAAAGAGTATATCGAGATATCGAAATATTGTCTATAATTAAAATAGAAAAAAATAATATTTAATTTAAATCAATATCATTATTATTCGACACGACCTCGCATCACTCTTATTTTGTCATTTCAGAGCCACCACAATTTGTAACAATGATGAGTTTATTGAAGGTTCGTGATATTATATTAAGTAAATGAAACACGTTGTTATAAACCACGAACATATTTTATTCTCACCAACCGGTTTCGCTTAACTCAAGCTTCATCAGGGTAAATATAATAACTAAATTCTAATACAGAGTTATCGGTTATATATAGGTACAAAATACAATAAAATGAAATAGATATATTACAAAAGAGAGACAAAACAAAATATTAGAAGAAGACAACAATAGAAATAACATTATGTGTAAGAAGGAGACATCCTTATATAAAAATATAACAGTGTAATGGGAATATAATGTCATTAAAGTGGGTTATTCCTATAATTCATTAATGAAAGGGTCATAGTAAAAAAAAATAGAAAGTGTGTACCACTCGGGTACATACTAATAATTAAACACATGTGGAATATAATAACAGATAGATTAGGGGAGATTCATAAGAAACATGTTTAAAATCGGGCTATAAGATAAATTCGTTTGGTTATTAAGTAAGTTATCAGATAATTTTAAATTTAAAGACTTCTTTATTTCTAGTGCTTCTTAGTTGTCTAATCTAATTCCTTTACCGTTTTTATGCAAAATACTAGTACCCGTGATTTTATTGAATGTATGGTCTGAAGGGATTAGATGATTTGCGTATTCAGAAAAACCAGTACCATTTAAACAACGTAAGTGTTCTTTAACTCTAAAGTTGACATTATTAATTTTAATAAGGAAAAACAGCACGTAATGTTAATGTTAAAGAACACTTACGTTGTTCAAATGGTACTGGTTTTTCTGAAGGTTTCCTGAAAATGTGTTTTAATATTTTGAGTAGATTTGAAATTGAACAGGTGCAAGTCGTAAAAAATAGTTGAAAAGCCGAGTTTGGCTTTAACCGTTAAATACATTTTTTTCTGAAATAGTATACTTTTCCGAAAATGTTATAAAAATGATTATTTTGTAAAAAAATTGCACAAATGTAATTTATGTTAATTACGAATTTTTTTTAAATACTAATTAATAGAAAAAGAAGAAGCACTAAATTTATTCTTTAGTTTAGAGGAGTTTTACGCATCTAATTTGTATGAGATGAAACACTGCGTCGTTTTGTATTTCGATAGTTAATTGGATAATATTTAAATACGTTTCACGATGACACAGCTCATTGTTTGATAGTTTTTGTTGCTACATAGTCACATCTTTTGAGTGTTGTATCATGTAAGCAGTTTAATGTTTTTTAACATTTCAAAATATGTGAATAAATCAAACGCAAAGCAAGCAGGAGTCAGTTTTTGCAATAAAAAATTGAAAACTGCGAAATTTTCTTAAAATATCGAGTAGTAACGACCATCAGCCAATTATTAATAAATTAATTAAAGATTACTTTTTATTCACCACTTCATTCATTTACACATATCCACATATTTCGAAAGCGATGCTTTCTACACCATGAATATATAAATAAATTAATTAAGAAAAAAAAATTAATATGTATACATGAATAAAGTAGTGAATACAAAATAATATTAAATTCGTTTATTAATAATGGTGCCACAAAGTGAATACCAATCTTTTGAAGAAATTGTGGCCAATTATTAATTTAATTAATTTTTACAATACCTCTCCACTTCCCGTGGGTAAATACGGGCAAAATTCTACAGTATCAGTGGAACTCAAAGCCTTCCTAAGGCAATACAGCTATGTCTAGTGCTATAGGTGTTCCGTGGAATTAGTCCTGGAAGGATGTAGATGTCCCGGAATGGCGCAGTTAAAAGATTTCCTCGTTAAGTATGCAAATTGTTCAGGTGAACAGATGTAGCATGACCCGAATTTTCATTACGGGCTGCGACTCTGTTCCTATGGAGGAAATTACCTGCCCTTATTGCGGATAAATATGAGATTTTGCCTAATGAAACTACGTTTTTAAAGCTTATGGCCGCTCGCACTTATCGCCGGGCAAAAATATACTTATTTATAGGTAAGTCAACGCCCTCTTTTAATATTTCAACTGAAATGTATCACCTTACCTAACCTAACTAAATATTGTAACAACGATCTACCGGCATCTGTTCATGTAATCCGGGCCTCTTCAAGACCCGCATTAATAAATCCAATCCTACAGCCCCCTCCTTAACCCGCCCACAGGGTGGCGATATAGTCGCATGTGCTCCGTACAGACAGGGTGCTCTCGTGAGGTGTGACATAGTTCCCCTTTCTTTTCACCGTATGGACAGGGTGCTCTCGTGAGGTGTGACATAGTTCCCCTTTCTTTTCACCGTATGGACAGGGTGCTCTCGCGAGGTGTGACATAGTTCCCCTTTCTTTGCACCGTACGGACAGGGTGCTCTCGTGAGGTGTGACAAAGTTCCGCTTTCTTTGCATAAAAGTATATATATTAATAAAATATAAGTCACAAGCAAAGGCAGTTTTGAAAAAAAATCAAATTTTAACTCCCTGTTTACCATTTATCTCAACATAAAATGAATATAAAAATTGATTTTAAATCAGTGAATTCTTCATTCCACTATCTACAAAGTACTTCCCGTTAACTCAAAATTTTCCCGCCACCTTCCAATCCCCTCCCCCCCCTTTGGCTTTCTGTTTCTTTTTTTTTTATTTGTTGTCCCATTCTTTTATATGTAGGCTTATCTATTTCCCAGTGTTCCATTGTGCTCTTTTGTACGTCCTGGGTATCACAAATTCTAAAAACTAAAAACGTCAATTTAAAAAAATGATAAATTTTATTACTTAGTCTATTTATTTAGGAATAGCTTATTGAGGCTAATGAACATCGTTGTAAGGTTTGAATGATTGGAGATAGTAATAACATTGTTTTCTTCGACAAAATAATAATAACAAATCTCAAATGAAATATGAAACAGAAAAGACAGAAAATAAAAAGGTAACTCGGATCGGAGGTAGCTTGGATCTGGGACTTGAACCAGTCTGGTCCCGGATAGACCGAGATATCCAGGGTTCGACTCCCAGAGGTGAGTCTTTTTTGTTCCATAATTCATTTGAGATCTCTTAGTATTATGTTCTATGATTAAATCATTATTTCTTAGTTTGAAAATCGGTTTATTCATTCACGGTCTCCTTGGTTGAGTGGTTAAGATTCTTGGTTCGAATCTGGAGGTTGCGGGTTCGAATCTTGGCGTGAGTAAGTAAATTTTATTTGATTAAATTGTGTTATTTCACAATTTATTCTTTAAAATAATATTCAGTATATTTGCGGCACGTTCCAGAGTAGCATATACTGTTATTATCGCCCTGGTGAAAGACCACCCTTCAGAAACGAAACTTTGCTTGAAATGGCTTTAGTCGTGTTGGGTGACCAGATCTGAATAACCAGGTACTTCCCCACCTTCATCTTTCCCATCTCCTTCCCATCCTCAATATATTCAGCCTCACAACGTGCCCCAATTGGGGATGCCATGGTATCACTGGATGCAGACGGTTGGGAGTAGCTAGGACTCTTGTGTGGTACATACATTAATTAAAAATTAAAAATATTTTGAAAAGTTCTGGTATGTATTTATTATTACTTCTTTAATAGATATAACATTACTTTGTGGTGTCACTTTAATAGATGTAACATTACTTTGTGGTGTCACTTTAATAGATGTAACATTACTTTGTGGTGTCACTTTAATAGATGTAACATTACTTTGTGGTGTCACTTTAATAGATGTAACATTACTTTGTGGTGTCACTTTAATAGATGTAACATTACTCTGTGGTGTCACTTTATCAAATGAATAAGAAATATTTTCTGTAAACCACTATTTAATATATAGTTCTGTATTTTCAACTGTTGAAACAGTTTGAAAATACAGAACTTTATAAAAACAGTATTAAATACGATAATATACATTAAATTTCAAAAAAATAAATTAATAGAAGTTGTACGGATTAACGCAAAAATAATTAATGTTCATATTTAGTAATAAATAACATCCCAAATACTCTCCAACCAACATTTTTATATTAATAATAAATTTTAAAGAAGTGTTTTAAATGACAAAGATAAATATGATATTTCAAATGAAACAGAAGTCTATAAATATCTAGCGATTGTATTGTTCTTTTTTTATTTTGAAAAGACTTTAAGAAATTTTAATACTTGTGTTAAGGAGAACCTTAATGTGTTTCGGTAATAATAATTTTCTGAATTTGATTACCATATTTTGGAAACGAATCATTATTTTGACAAAAATAAAGGTTTACATTTTTTCCGCAGGGAATACAACTGGTTTTCAATTTGCTAAAATTGGATTTCATGTATTGAAAGGGTTGAGTCATTTTAATATTATTAATAATAAATATTTTGTAAAATTGTTTTCTAAATTTTACGTTGTAATTTTTTTTTTCAGTTAGTTTTATTATTTTATTTAAGTACTTACCTACTTCATAATTTATTGTTAACTTTGTCTATGTTTGTAATTTGTCTATTCTAACGTTATTGTTTTTGTATGTTTGTAATTTGTCTATTGTAACGTTATTGTTTTAGTATGTTTTTTTATTATGTGACTATTCTTGTTATTATTTATTAGTATACTATGTATCCTGATGAGAGAAGCTTCGCTTCCGAAATAAGATTTTTTTATATATTAAATAGTGGTTTACAAAAAACATTTATTATTTATTTTATATCTAATAAAAACACTACTATATTAGAAAGCACTGGGACTCCTGACAGATGATATATATACCATAGATTCAGTTTTAAAATGACCATTCTGAAGATGCCCGTGGTAGGGTGAAATAGATCCCGTAGAAAATAAAAAGTGGAAGAAAGTTATAAAGGTTTTTTAATAAATAAATCGTATTTGAATAAAAAAAACACTTATTATAAAAGTTAATTTTTTTTTGGAGTAACTTATTGAAACTTATAAACTTCAGTGTAATATATTTTTTTATAACTCCCCAGACCTTATAAGATCCCGGATAGATCATGAGTTCCAGCTGCTATACTAACCTTATTATTTTCTGTGTCTTTTCGGTTTGGTGTGTCATTCTAGAGTTGTTAATATTATATTCAATGAATAAAAATTATTTGGATAATTTGTAGCGCCGTTTTAGTCAAAAATCAAGAGTGTTGTGACTTGTACTGAAAGTGTAAAATCGTACTGATGTGATAAAATATGAAATGAATTCATAAAACGAAAGCAAAATAAATAATTATAAAATACAAAAATCAAGAGTGTTGTGACTTGTACTGAAAGTGTAAAATCGTACTGATGTGATAAAATATGAAATGAATTCATAAAACGAAAGCAAAATAAATAATTATAAAATACAAAAATCAAGAGTGTTGTGACTTGTACTGAAAGTGTAAAATCGTACTGATGTGATAAAATATGAAATGAATTCATAAAACGAAAGCAAAATAAATAATTATAAAATACAAAAATCAAGAGTGTTGTGACTTGTACTGAAAGTGTAAAATCGTACTGATGTGATAAAATATGAAATGAATTCATAAAACGAAAGCAAAATAAATAATTATAAAATACAAAAGGTTAGACAAATGCCGTCGTAAAGAATGTTAAACTGAAAGCCTTTGTCATCTCATTTATTCCTGCTTAACAATTAAAACAACCTTGCTAAATAACCTCATCGTAATTGGCATTTATTCTTAAGCAGGTGATATAACAAGAAGGGGCGCGGGCGGCCTATGAGGGCGGCAGTTAAACATTAGTAAGCTTTTGCTTTAACCAGGGTTCAGAGGTGAACCTTTGTTAGGTTACAATTGTTCCGTTTATGCGCATATTCCTTTTCATTAAGCAAAACAAGCAGGCGCCGTAAACCGTGCTAATGCCGCGCTTACGAAACATCAGATACAAACAGCATGAAAAAGCTCTATGAAGAAGTGCTGTCAAAAGAGCGATTTAAATATTATTAATAAATCTTTTAGGTTCTGAAATGATAATGTGGTTGGTTCCTACCTTAATTGCTATTTATCCAGTCTCTACTTCCCTAACCGACACTAGAATGGCAACACTTTAATGCGACGGTTAGTTATTTAGTGCTCTCGTTCGCCAGAAGCAAAACTGCTTTCGTGGGAGCAGGTTTATCCGAATGGAAATCATTATTTGAAAGATATTTACAGCTAGCTTAAAATAAAAATTAAGGATCTTAGACAGAAAGAAGCATCAGAAGAATATTTATTTATTAGTAAGAAATAATCAGCTTTCAGTACAAATATACATACAAAGGAAGTTTAACAAAATGCGAGCAAACAAAATTTCTTGTGGTAAAATTGGTTATATACGGGTGCTTTATTTATGAAGCTGATAAGAGAAAAAAAAATAAGAAAGAAAAGGAAAAGGAATATGGGATCAGGACAGGAGATGCTCTCGATACATTTTGCATCTACGAGTATTTGTGATTATACGCATTACTTCGGTTCTATATTTTGATAGGGTATAGTGAAGAATGTCGATGTTGTTACATTGTGCGTTATATTGGGCATCAATACGGGGAAATCTAGAATTTGTCCTAAAAGTTTGGTTCTGAATGCGGGCAAATTTGATATT
>JAHDVE020007221.1:0-33142 GCA_022606495.2 Halesus radiatus | reverse complement strand
AATATCATTTGCAAGCATATGTAATTTCGTTTTTATTGTTTTCAACGTGTGCGAATTATCCTGGCTTTAGAAATAAATTAATTAGTTGTTTTTTTTAGCACTTGTAAGTCATATCAGCTAGTTGCTACATTCTGCCACCCTGGAATTAGAGTTTGATCAATCAACCTGACTTTAGTATCATCAAAACTTTTTCAATACCTCGTGCATATATTAAAATAATTATCAAATCTGGCATACTGTATCTGGTTTTGTTAAAAACAGCGAACGTTCCGTGGCTGGTTTTTAAAACTTTTACTCCTATGATAAGTAAGATTTCCGGGTTTAAGCTCACCAAAAGGTTTATTTACGAGACTTAATTTAGCTTAAATTCGCGCATAACCTTTTTAATATAATTATTAGAACCATGATGCTTTTCATTTCCTGGCAAACATGCCGTCCATGCCATAGCAGATATCAAATCCAAGCTGAATGCTGAACCTTAATATTAGTCCCCATATGTTATAAGTCTTTTTGATTTAAAGTAAAATTCTTCTGGTTCCATTATGTAATTTGTATTGCCTTTTTCGCCATATCTGATGAAATGTATTGGCCTATTCACAAGTTATACAGTCAATTGAGAAGGAATTGTAGATCGGCATTCTACTTTAATGGTTTGTTTGATGATTGGTCAACACGATGTGTAAATCTATTTTTTGGAATAAATGAAGAACGATTTGACGGGAAAGATAATAGAATATATATAGAAGGGAGGCTTACACACCTTACAGTTGACTATGGGGCTCCATGAATCGCTTATCATGACAATATATTAAAACCAATCTAAACGCAATAAATTACCCAACCCCTTGTTGATTTGTGTTACATAGATAGTAAACCTAAAATAGCAGTGGATTTATTAAACAATAATTATCCAGCAAAACAAATATAAAGACCCGATATAATTAATTGTAGCCTTGAGCCATATGAACGGTTGTCAATCTTCCACATCCAATGGCGCCATTGTAATCTGGTTTGCCAATCTTGAAGAAAGCTGGCAAGTGTAAGGCTAGCCATCACTGAGCGGATGTAATGGGATGGGCAAAGGTTGGTCGAACCTGCAAATTTTTTAGTTTCAATTTTCAAGAAATATAGAATTTTACTGTCCTTCCGTGCATTTTTTTGGTTTTCTCTTGGTGAGGTGCACCTATTGGGGCGAGAAGTTTTAGATGTCTTAAGTATAAACAAGAGGAATGATAAAGGTAAGGAAATGGCGGAAAAAACCTATCTACACCTTCTACCTAAAATAATGTTGTCAATAGAAGTTCTATTTGCTATACAGATAATTCTGTAAAGGGTCAGAAGCACAACGTATTATTAGGGTACGTTTCGTATTTGATGATTTAAATACGGTAATATGAGATTTCCACAAATATATATTGAAATAATGACGCATGTTGTATGTATTTTTGATTGGTGCAAATAACCGAGAAACTACTATAAAAACTGGTGATAGGGGAAAGCGACTAAAAACATTTATAAAAAGAAACACTAGGAGTTATGTAGAATATAAGCAACTGCAGCGGAGGAGTATTGAAAATTGAAAAAAATCAGTCAATCTGTGGTATACTACTCAATGAATAATAGATTTTAAAAAATTATTTAATCTGAAAGAAGGTTTCATATACAAAGATTCGAATGGAAATATAGAATTGGAACTCATATTAGATTTATTCTGTTAATTTGGAATTTCGATAAATATTTACTTTTATCTTAACAAAATTTGACGTACAACTTTGAGCTATAGGGTCAAAATACAGAGAGTTGGAACTGAAAGTGTCATCTAGGTGGTGCAGATAAGAGGCGATAGAGAAGAATGACGTCACTCTGATAACACATTTCTAAAGTGCATTTTGTATTGTCCCCCTAATACTATGCCTAAACATATAATGTTTTAGTTGCCAAGCTTTAAGGTTGCTGGGCCTATAATAATCTTGTATTTCTTGAAGGAGGATAAAGTACATGCGAAATGTATTAAATCTTAGATTTATATGCCTAGACCATTTAAGCTGGTGTACATAATCCGCAAAAGGCAAACTTAAATATTACAAAAAACTAAGAAATAAGAAAAAAATCGCTGCCCATTACTGCAGGTCTATCATTTTAGAGTTTAGTCAGTGGTTTTATCGCCTAGATTAATAACTATTTGTCGATAAGCTTTATTATTCATATGTGAAAATTTTAGGGTACTGAGACTACGTAAGAATCTTCAAGTTCATTTATGTAATAAATACCCACCCCACAGTCTAAGCACGAAGTTGATAATCGTCAAGCTAATTTTGAAACTTATCGTACCATTTTCTTTTCGCAAATGACTGCTAGACTGAACTTTACAATGTAAAAATACTTTATTTTTGGGTTATAGCAAGTTGTGCTTTTATTATTTACCTTCAGCTGCTTCATTACATTGCAACAGTACATCTCTAAAACAGGCAGTTCAACTGCCTCTCTTCTTTCCATTCCCCGCAGATACTTCGACGCATCTTCAAAACATATGGTTTCAATGGTTTTCTTGAATGTGGCATTTGGATGTATGAACGTATCTTTCTAAGAGACCCAAGGGTTACATGTATCGATTGTGGAACTTGGTTAAAACCCCATCTCATGTTAATAACAATTCAAAACATTTTTTCATTATACTCTCACATTAATCACCCAATTCAATTTAGCGAAATGGTAACTACTAGCAAGGTAGGGGGTCGAATTAGCAGGGAGGGGGTTTGCCACATATTGCCATTTCGCTTTCAATGGAACCCTTTATGTTTGTAACATAAGGGTATATATTTGTTGATTGCAGCGGATGATAATACGGTCAATCACATGGTTAATTGTTAGATAACAACCGCATGAGGTTTTTTCCAACATCAGATGGCATATAAAGGTACATATGTAAATACACATGAGCTTTACTCCATAGTTTAACCTTGAAATGACTTAAGTAGGTATAAATCAAAACTCTTAGTGGCATAAAGTACACAAGCTGTTGACTTGTAAGGGTTGAAGTGCATATTGCAGCATTGTAGGGGTTTAGTAAGCTATATAGGGGAAAAGGAGAAGGATAAATTGGTAGGTAAAAAAATAATCGAGGTAGCTATGCAAAGTATCCGCATCTGATCGAGCGAAAAAAGCAAAATTTGCTATACTTTGAAATGCATTAACATATTGTGATGGTACATATGACGATGGTTCTGTTAGACGCTAAAGGACTATTTACTTGGCGTAAAAAGTAGATACCATCTTCATCAGCTTTTCGCGTTCAAAAAAATAGTTCATCCCTGATATCGCAAGTTTGAATAGGCTTAAGCAACGATCTTTGTAAGAAATGCCAATACAAATGTTGTTATAAGATTACAAAACCTTTCCTAGCTTTACGAGGACAGTAAGATGTAAACGTAAAGAGGTGTAATTGATCATCATCGAATAGTAAAGCCTATTGTTGTCAAACATTCTACTAATATGCACTAAAAAAGACTTAAATGGGACTGGAGTTTATACCCAGAGTTTAATATAAACTAAACTGGAAATACGTTTTGATGTTTATGACTATAGAAAAAAATTCTAGGTTGACTGAGGAACTGATAGGCCAATTAAGAACTAAATTATGCAAACTTAAAAACGAGTTGCTGCACATACCAGCAGACCATGTTTATTTGTAAATTAAGGTTGCAATTTTGCAAGTTGTCTTAAGATTTTCTTGGCAACATAATGCACTAAAATACCTTCGGCCATATAAAGATGTTAATGTTACTATTCCACTTATTAGGGTTATTTGTAGTTTTAGCTTATTTTGCAGTTTCGGATCTGCAACCACTTGGTGATTCACATAACATATCAATGCTCCTGCACACCTCGCTGTCTCTTAAGCAAACATCATCTATGCTTCTCCTGTACTTCAAGAAGACTAACTCAAGAGTTTTCCTAATGACGAGGTTCAGGATGTATGCCTCAATGCACGTTGCTACACCTAGTTCTAACAGATGATGTTTGTGGAATTTAGTTACCACCCCATCCCATGTCATCACAAATGTGATTATTTAAGATGTTAATGAATGCTAATATATATTTATTTTTCCAATTCAACCTTATGTAAAACATCAGATGCCTAAGATGTTAAAGTAAAATATTGCTTAGCAATCTAAAAATATTAAGAATTTACACCTTTGCTTAAAATACAAAGCGCACATGATTGTATTTATAGAATACAGTATCACAGAGAAACACTGTTAAATCATTCTTATAAAAACCTCATAGCACCCTAACTAGCGGTCAAAACATTCATACATAGATATTTAAATGAAAGACTTCAAGAATAGTTCTTTGGTTAAAATCAACTTCCTCTGCCTATAAACTTATCTGTAATACTTCCATCATACGCATTAGTGTTTTGATAACTGGACTTGGAAATACAGAAAGGGGCGAACTGAAAGATAAGATTTCCAATTAATTATAAAAGTAACTTAAAAAACCGGCATCTTATTTTAGGACGGGATAAACAGTAAATTATTCCAGACACAGTTTTAGGATAAACTTATATTATCTGGTATACAAGAACGCAAAAAGATCCCCAAGTATGAGTTTTTGAAATTTTCTGTGGATATATATAGATATAGATATTTAACTTGAGTCACTTGTTAGCCAACGAGCTTGGACTAATGTATAAAAGCAAGACTAGGATAATACCATAGGTCATGACCTGGGATGGGTTTTTAACGACATTTTACAGTTAATATGCAAAGGCGTTAGATCTAACACCCACAATCAAAGCATACATCCAATCAAGAGCTATCAAAAAGGCGCTTGAGAGCATCTCCCTAGACTAACGCAGAGGCGAAGAGGAAGGCGGAAGAGGTAGATGATTTTATGAACAGATTGTTGATACAGAGGAGCCTGACCTAAATCCTAAAGAATAATATAAAACAACTAAAAGAACCCATAAATAAATTACTACCTAACTTGAGTTATATTTTATGTAATGACAGGAGGGGAATTTATAAACATTGGCTCAACGGCATTATATTATATCGAAAAATAGATCAAGAAAAATCCAAGCTAGAAAAAATAGATGAAGCTGTAAATCCTACTGTGGCAGCATAAGGCGGAGAAACTGTATGGTAAATAATTTAATGGGGAAAAGGAAGGTCTAGTAACAATAAGCGCTATGTTTAAGTTCTCACAGGCTGTAATAAAATTTACTAGCATTTGAATGCTTATAAAAAAAAAATTATCTAGCTCTCTAGGCTGGTCGCAGTAACTATTCTTAAAAAAGATTAGTCCTAAATACTAGCTCTTTCAAAGCACGCATTTTTTTATGGTTGTAAGTATTTGCGTAACAACTTCGTGAATGACGATTAGAACATCAACTTTAGTTGTATGCAATGATAAGAAGTTTGCAAGATCCATTTTTCTATAGATGTATTGTTCAAATTTGGTCTGCTTACGATTAGTTTACGAAAATTTTTAGCGGCAAACAAATTCGACTATCGAGATAAAATAAATTAATTTGTAGGTTCATAGAGCCTCGTGTGCTGGTTTAACACTTACGGCCAAAACTCTTGACACAAAAAGCAACTAATCTTGGTTAGAGAGTGGTGGGTTGATAGATAAGAAAATAGGGAAGATGTGTGAGGTTGCAAAGAGTCAAGAGGCAAATTTCTTAAACTACTAGTATGCTCTATATAATCCGATAAATAAAATATATACTTTCCAAATGTGTTTACTAAGTTTTCTGTGCGTAGACGTTTCCTAAGGCAAATCCAACGCACAAAACCTTTCGAAAGCCATCTTAACAAAACCCTTGCTATCACTCCAATCATTAATGCTCCCAATCTGTTCAGGTATATGCCTCCACCTGTAAGCTTTTGTATATTTGAACATGGTGTATGCCTTGATAGCATGTATTATTCCCTAGACCTTAAGATTGGTTTTTCTGTTATCTAGTCATCACCCCACACCAAGCGATAACATAGTAATTAGTACTATTTAGCTTTCAATATAAATCCAAGCTAGTTGACAAGTAGGTCATTTTTGCGATTTTTCATACTCATACATTCATAACTCATCTTGGCCTGTTATAAAAACTCATCAAAATAATGTATACGGCATGTTAATAATGTACAGAAGTATAGGATTCGTTCTTCTAGCAAACCAACTCGGCTTAATGTACGGACTCGGAACAAAATAGTGCCATATATCATGACTTAGTATTGTTTAGTCACAAACACCATGGGGATATGCAATATAACTCCCTTTATCTCTGGATAAGAGGGAGTGATCCAATCTAGAGGCGATGGGAATTTGCTTAATTGTATCTCCCAAGACTACTGGGGATACGATGAAGAGAGCTGGAAGTAACACGGTGAGCTAGACTATGTCATAAAAAAGCCTTGCAAATAAAAAATATCGAATTAACTACGAATGAAATTGCTATAAAGCTAAAGCACAAGATAATGATTTGTTTTTCACATAGTAAACTTCCTACACCCATGGCAACTACTACCTTGAAAAGAGTTTAACCTTTTTGCCGAGATATGAAAACGATAATGTAATTTTCATAATTTAAGTATCTGTAATGGTTAATCAAATTAGACGATGGAATCTGACTTACGTACCAGTTTGTAAACGCTCTAACCTCAAGATGCAAGAGAGTATAATTTAACATAGGTAACCTCTATTCGATTAAGTAAATTGTGTAAGTTTAGCTAGATCATTTTTATATTCATGAAATAAATATAGAACCAATTAATAAACTTTTTTCTGTAGCATCTACGACCTCAATGGTATGTAGTTAGAATATGTCTAATCCCCATCTGCGTATTGTACCTAATATTCATTATACGGATATATTTTAGCATGGTAAAGCAAAATTACAAAATTATGAAGCGCTTATCTCTACATTTTCTATGTTTTTATTTATCTAATAAGCTGTCATCGATACTTTTTGTTGTTAAGGCTATTTTATAATTTAGTTTCTACAGATGAGTGTTGCTGAGAACTGCCGTATCACAGATAGTGTCATCTTCACATTTCTCAACTTTTAAGCTACGTATGTATGATCACATAAACATTTGCCGGTTGTAAAATGTACAAAATAAATTCTAAAGAACTTAAAATAAAAAAATTAACTGCAAATAGGGAAGTAAGTATTTACGATCAATGGTGGCAAATTGCAAAATAAGTTATCATAGGGATATTATACTTGAAATTAGCTTTCAAACACAATAAGCGTCAAAATACATCCTGTGCATATTCACTTTTGTCTTTATCATTGGTAATTTAGGTATTTGGTTTTAAAACGGTTAGAAACAACGTAAAAACGGCTCAGAAAATACTGCTCCGATTGTCGAATTATAAGTTTGGCCTTATAACAAGTAAAAAAGTTCTCGTCCACATTTATGAGATTAACTATACCGATTTGGGCCCAAGAAGTGAAAAAACAATCCGATTACGCCTTCTGGGATTTCTCTATGTCGGCTCTGCAATGTTTGCAAACATTTTTGTGTGATTGGAGTTTGAAAAGTAACCTATAGAAACTTTCATATAGTTTTTTGACTCTACTAAAAAAGAGTTTATGAAATAGGTTATGAGAATTATTTTCAATTTCTATCTAAGAAGCAATACTGGGAAACTCATAATGTACATATGTATATATAACCAATAGATAGTCTGTATTTCGTCATTAAGTGCTAAAAAATTGGCTGTTGCTATTCTTAGTAGATTACAATTCTAACAAATAAAAGAATCATAACTGTAATCAGCGGGCTAGAACACTAAATTTTGCTAATAGATAACCTTCATCTGTTATAATCATTGTTTATTTACCTGGGGCCAGGTCTGTTTTTCTTTTTTTTTCCCAAACCTGAAAATAAAGGTACATGGGCTAATTCCTCTATGTTAAAGTATACAGAGGTTCTTGTACGCTTAGTTGAGCATAAATCTCGAAACAGATGATGTCTTTCCCTATTTGTTTTTTTAAGCACTATATGGCGCCTATAAGACAATTATAGCCTCCTTTTTATCAATCCTCCATTGTTTTTAGCGTAAGTTATATTTTTACAAAGACGAACTGTGCGAGACAATTAAGACCTGATGTAAATATCATCATAATTAGATCCGTATCATTCGTGAAAATAGCCTGATCATCCTGATCCCTTTATAAGTGATAATGATCACTAAATTATTAGCCTCAGCGAGTATGCGCGTAATTTTGGTTAATATTAGAAGCTGCATAGGATTGTATATGTTATTTTCGATATGTGACATACTAATTCTAAAAAAGCCTTAAATTATAAGCCTAAAACATTCTCCAAATTTAGAAAATGTTTTTTAACTCACAAGCACTGTCAATTACTCTTTTTTAGCCTTCTTTTGCCGCAAAGTTGTAGCAGTTAAGGTTTGGCTATAATACTTCATGCAGTATATTCCTTAAAAATATGTTTGCTTTCTAATGCATTGACTTCGAAAATTATTTAATGTTCAATGCCCACCCCGTCTGCATCTAAGCAAAACATATGTTACCTAATATGGAGTTTAGAAATAAGAGAATCGAAAAGGATCTTATAATATTGCTTGGAACACAAACTTTTCGTATGCATATATAATTAAGCATATATAGTATTTTAACTCGGTCAAACGCTAGCAAATAATCCTATAGATAAGTTTATTTGCTTAAAAATATTAATCGCATAATATGCCGTAATATAAACCTCCCAATTTTTTTGCGCATTCTCTGGCCCATTTTGCTGCACAGCCATTTACAAAAAATATTACAGTCTTATATATACAATCGCGCACCCATATTTGCGCTCAAACGGGGGTTTGGAAAAATTGGAAATGCACACCGAAAGACGGGAAAATATATATATCACTGACTAACCCCCTATTTTTACATGAGTAACGCGTAGTTACAGATCTTTGTATATCCATGTTTGTTATTTTACCCCTCATGATTGTGCTAATTGCCCACTAATCTTTTTGATTTTATTACCCCTAATTAGCGTAATGACTTGGTACTATAATTGCTTTTTTATTTTTTTTACCCCCTATTTTTACATGAGTAACGCATAGTTACAGATATTTGCATGCAGATGATTTTTATTTTAGCCTTCATGATATGTGCTAATTGCCCACCAATCTTTTTTGCTTTTCTTACCCCTAATTAGCGCAATGACTTGGTACTATAATTGCTTTTTAGATTTTTTACCCCCTATTTTTACATACGTAACGCATAATTACAGATATTTGAATACCAAAGATTTTTATTTTTCCCCTCATGATATGTGCTAATTGCCCACTAATCTTTTTACTTTTCTTACCCCTAATTAGCGTAATGACTTGGTACAAATTTACTATTTATTTTTTCTACCCCCTATTTTTACATGAGTATAAAATTTATTTATGGGTTCCGGTTTTCCTTCCTTTAAATTTAATCAGCAGCTGTTGCACTCACAAGACAGGCTCCTCTCATCCGCTCTATTGCCTCTTGGACGACTATTTCCTTTTCCAGTCCATCTTCAATACCTCTACGGTACTCAAAGGATATGGTCTCCAGAGTCTTCTTCAGTATCCTGGATTGGATGTATGCCTCTATTGTAGGCGTTACTTCAAGCTGCTTGAGATACTTATGGTGGTAGTTTGTCACCACTCCGTCCCACGTCATCACATAAGGAATTATCCTGGTACTTTTGCACCTATACAACATCTTAAGCTCGTTGGCAAGAATATCATACTTTCTTGTCTTCTCTAACTCTACCTGTTGCAAATTGTCTTGGCTTGTTATTCCGACTTCAATCAGTATAATTTCTTGCTTTTTCTTGTCATATATAAATATGTCAGGTCTATTGTTCGAAATTTTTATGTCTGTCTTTATTCTTGTATCCACTTTAATCTCGGCAAGGTTTTACATGAGTAACGCATAATTACAGATATTTGCATGCCGATGATCTTTATTTTACCCCTCATGATAGTTCTAATTGCCCATTAATTTTTTTGCTTTTCTTACCCCTAATTAGCATAATGACTTGGTACTATATTAGCTTTTTTATTTTTTTTGCCCCATATTTTTACATGAGTAACGCGTAGTTACAGATCTTTGTATACAGAGGATTTTTATTTTATCCCTCATGATATGTGCTAATTGCCCACTAATCTTTTTGCTTTTATTACCCCTAATTAGCATAATGACTTGGTACTAAAATTGCAATTTTAATTTTTTTACCCCCTATTTTTACATGAGTAACGCATAGATACAGAGATTTGCATGCCGATAATCTTTATTTTACCCCTCATGATAGTGCTAATTGCCCACTGATCTTTTTGCTTTTCTTACCCCTAATTAGCATAATGACTTGGTACTAAAATGCTTTTTTATTTTTTTACCCCCTATTTTTACATGAGTAACGCATAGATGCCAAATTTTCTATACAGATGATTTTTATTTACCCCTCATGATATGTGCTAATTGCCCACCAATCTTTTTTGCTTTTCTTACCCCTAATTAGCATAATGACTTAGTACTAGCCTTGCTTTTTAGATTTTTTACCCCCTATTTTTACATACGTAACGCGTAGTTACAGATCTTGCGTGGGATATCTGTTAGTTTTCCTTCACGGTCAAACATACCAATGGTTTATCATCTCTAACATTTTTACTGCTCACCTTGCACGCAGACGTCTTGTTTTATGTTTTTATAAAGTTAGATATTAAACCCGTTGTAAAATTCTAACTGAGTGAAGTGTTCCCCCTGGCATACAAACATGGGTGAGAAAGTTTAGCGTAAGAAAATTGTAAATCAATAGATTTAACAATATCCAAAGCAATCAGTGCACCTTCAATACCTTTCTAGTTCTTGCCATTTTCCCGATTTTACTTATTACAATGCCAAAACAAATTGCTTGAAAAAAAAGTTTGATTAATACTCAAATGGGAGTAAGAGGAGGTCTGACGGTAGTTTACCGATTTTATCGATGATCTGCTTCCCTTTAAAGAGAGGACGCTTGCCATGATTTTTGTCTGCGTTTGTCTTTATACAACGGGAAGTTGTAATTTAAAATCGAAAGGGATATTCCCATCTAAATCTTTATTTTATAATTAAATTAATAAGATACGTGCAAGTGGGTAAAGCGTTGATGAAGGGTATTACAGTTTTCTTTATAGTGTGTATTTTTTCGATAATATTTAGTTTCTAACATTTTACTTCAACCGAATCAAAGCATATGAATAAGCTAGAATTCTATAGATGAGGCTAAGAACATTTATATGAAAGCTATATGACAGGAGCTGCCAAGAGAGATGCAGGGTGTGGATTATGAGAGAGTTTGACAAATAAAGCCATTAGCGAGGCCCTTATGATTTCGGTTAGCCAATGGTAAAGTGGAATATATTCAAATGCAATAAGAAACTCTTTCGTTCTCCTGTTACCAGAGTACTTTGGTTTGATTTGTTTTGTTGCAGTGTGCAGACATTATTTAATTAATGAGGAAGTTTTGTTTTTCACACTTTTCCGTCTGCAGACTACACATCGTTACCATCTTGCACTAACAGCCTCACAGTCTCTTCGCAAGCGTCAGCTATTGCAATCTCCCTCCTTATTCCCTTCAGCATATTATTCCTTCTGTAATCGAAGGAGATGGCCTCGAAGGTTTTCTTCAGGATAGTTGATTGGATGTAAGCCTTTGTTTTGTTATCAATTCCTATCTTTTGGACATGTTTTTTATAATAATTTGTTACTATGCCGTCCCATGTAAGTGCAGACATTATAAAGAAAATAAACATTAATTTATATTATAGGTTAAACATTTTGCGTTTGGGTTTATTGGCAAAATTGCTTCCTTACAAGGTTCATACTAACACAACTTTCTACTGTTAACTGAAAAAAACCTTTCTTTCTCAGACCTGTCTCAAAACTTCTTCTGTAAAGCAAAGAGATAGCCCGGGTGTTTTTATAAATACAATAGACTATATGTATGCCTCTAGTAGGTTTAACACCGAGTTCTTTCGATTCACTTCTGTGGTACTTGGTCACCACACCATACCAGTACAAGACATAGGGTATTATCCTAGTCTTTGAGTCGTATAACATGCCAGATTTGTTTAGGGAATATCATACTTTCTTTTCTTTTATGTTTTAGTTTTTTGTTAACAATATTGGCTAGTTATTTTATTTATGACATATATTTGTACAACTAAATAATGTTTTGACACGGTTTTTCTTCTTTACACTTCTTATGTGACCGATTTTTTTATTTACAAAACATTGACATTAAGATTACCTTATCGACTGAAATTATAAAGTATAAGCAATAGAACTTCTACAAATAACTCTTTAGCTTGCCTTTTGAGGGATCTTGTCACTACACCATACTTAGGAAAATACATGCAATTAATTTGGTCTTTGCTTTCCGTAATAATTTCTTTCAGTCTCAATAATGTTATCAATTTGGGAAAAATGTGATAAATGCAATGTTAAACTTGCCGAAAGAAAAACAATCAGCCCGTAAATAGTAACATCCAGACTTGATATCAAAATCAATGGACCCTTCTGTGCATTTGAAAAGGAAATGAGCTATTCCCTTTTAATTGCAAACAGGAATATACCACAAAATCCCCAAGGACTATTCCGCATTTACTATACTCAAGCTTGTAGATACGAGGAATTTGCATTGATAAAACGAGAGTAAAACGCTTAGCTAAAAATTAATTTTAGACAGCTCTGGGCAATACTAAAACTTTTCTTATGTTATACAGTATTTTGAAATCGGATTTTAATCCAGTATGATTATCCAAAGGTAGTTTATTTAATTTGCCATATCAGCGCTAGCCGGCTTTGCAAATGCGTTGACTACTATTGTTTTGACGCTTCTTTTACTATGAATAGATTAAAAGGTAATCGTACATTAATTTGTGATAAGCTAGCGCTTCAAAGCTCACTCTACATTACATACAGATATGTGACAAAATGGACACAACTTTTCAATTCTATAAAACATTTGAGAATATATTAGAATAACCAATGAAACGCTTCTGTTCAGGGCAAAGGACTACAATACATCTGCTAAATCTTCTTTATGCACACATTTTATGCCATACTTTACCACTAAATGAGTTAACTCCCCCACGTATTCTGAGCGTTTACAATATTCGTACGCTGCCAGGGATAACAAAATGTTTCAAAAAAGGGTTTAAGGCGTTGATTTAAGTGACGCTATTTGTTGATCTCTTTAACCTTAATAAAAATTCTTATTTTCGTTGGATTTATGCATTACACTATCATTTACATTTAAGCCGCAGAACTCTTTGCAGTGAGTTTCCGTTTATAATATTATATTTATTTATTGAGGAAGATTTTTGGTTTCCAATTAGTCCACAATTAGACTATTCATCCCCTTCACATAACCCCAGAGATGTCGCTAATTCTTCAAGTGCCTCCACAGCCGCTACTTCTCTTCTCACTCCTAGTTTCCGTTTATAATAGAGAAACTCGCTTTTATTATTGCCAAATACTTTAATTTGATAGCAAATATTTTTAGAAAAAAATAGACATATAATTAAACTTTTCTCGTGACATTTGGTTTCCAATTGTATTAAAACCATAGAAATAATGTAAAGTATGCTGTGATAAACCTTCTATAAGTTGATGCCACCATTTGACGCGTTGATCAATAAGCTTCTGTGCTATATCAAAGGCTGAATAGTTTTAGTATGTTTACCATATAGTTAATGATAGAGGCATTTTTTGCTTAAGATATCATGTTAAAACAAGTCAATATTATTTACCCCAACCGGTCTGTGTTTTATGTAAATTTATCATCCTTTGGTGGACAATTAATTGACTTTAATCTCCCTTTATGTTCTCTACGCAATGATCTGCATGTGTTTTAAAGATGAATTATAGTGGTCTAACAAACGCTTGACCCTGCAGTCACAAACACTTATTACCTTTTTATATCTCCTAAACTAACGCAGGGGCAGCGGAAAGGCAGCAAAAATATGATTAAAGTAGCTCATTCGATGGATAGACCGATATCAAAGAGTAGGCAGACTTTGGTCTAAAATCGACTATAAATATACTCTCAAAACCCAAAAACCAATTAATTTTTATAAATCTTATTAAATGGACAAACTGGTTACTAAGTACACAGAAGCCAAATGAAAGAGCTAGGTATTACACCCACTATAGAAGCATAATTACAGTCTCTTGTACTGAGAAAGACACTCGAGGCTATCTCCTTGGAACGCAGAAGAAGCATCGAGAAGTGGTCTGACAGAGAAAGTGCTATTGAGGAAGCAGTAAAAGGGTTGTGTGAGTATGCACCTAGCAAGTAAGTGACATGCCATGAAATAAAACGCAAGAAATATTTACCCATAAATAAATTACTTATTGAATGGACAATCATGCTATTAAATAATCATTCATGGATATCTCTCACGCATAATACCATACGTGATGACTTGGGATGGATAACTACAAACTATCATAAACAGTATAGAAAGGAAATTGGAATCGACAACCAATTCGAAGCATACATAGAGTCTAGAGTGCTTAAGATGACTTTAGAAAGTGCTCTCTATGGAAGCCTGAAGCGGAGGTTTAGAATTAGATGAGAAAAGCCTAGTAGAGAAAGAGAGGTTGATGCCAGTCAATGATGTTAGTGCTGGGCTTGGAGCGACAGCTTGTGACAAATTGTAAAACAGGTATAAATTATACCCCAATAAATAAATTACCAATTCCGCTTGTCGGGTTTAGTGGTATTGTTTAATGGTTCAGAGTTCATTGGGTTTATTTAATAAGTTCTTTATATACTTTTCACCGCAGTCTTTTATCGGAGATAACAGAGCCGCTAATTACGGCTTGTTATCATCGATACTGTCACTCCCTCCTCTATTTTTGAAGTGTCAAGCTTTATAAAACTCTTGTTAAGTTTATATTTTTGCTCTCCATTTCCTACCATATAGCTGTCGTACTCTAACTGCCGCTCTACTCTATACCCATCGATCCAGTTCGCAGCCAGTTTATTCGCACTTGATTTCCTATAAATTAGGACTCTGTCTCCGGGAAAGAACTCGCTCCTGTCAGTTATTTTACCTTTAACAATTTCGCGTTCTGCATATTTGCTAAATTTTCTATTCCTTTCAGCCATCATCTCCCCCTTTTCTAACTCAATCTGTTCTGCCTTAAATTCTTGGTCCGACTGGAAGGTAAACGACCTCCCATACTTGAATCTATACGGGGTCGTTCGTATTGCCTTATGGTATGAAATATTGGTAGCTAATACTGCCTTTTCCAAGTGCTCTTCCCACTTCTCTGTATCATAGTCTGCTATTTTTCTCAATTTCCTCAAGAGCGTCTGGTTAGTTCTTTCTACTAGGCCAGTTGTCTTATGATGGTTGGGGCTATTATAAGTCCATGTAAAATTGTATTTTAACGTTAGTGCTCTTGTCTCTCTATTATCGAATTCTCTACCCGAGTCAGACAGTATCCTTTTTGGAATGCCGTCTTTTTGCAAGATCTTCTCTATAGCCATCAACACCGTCTTACTTTCTTTATTTTCTAACAGAGCTGCGTTTGTCCACTTGCTATAATGGTCTACGCACACCATAATGTATTTATGTTTTCCTTCCTGACTTTTAAAGGGTCCCATTAAGTCTACTTCCCACAGTTCATTTACTGCTCTAATGTCCATAGCCTTGTTTTTCGTGTTTACTTTTAGCCCTCCGCTTCTGAGGCATGTTTTGCATTTGGTTACAAATGCCTTTATAAATGTCTGGTCAAACGCCCCTCGGTACTTATCCTTTAGTAGAAATTGTAAATTCCGGTGCGATCCATGGCCCGTCTGTAGATGGTAATCAGCTAGGATCTTATTCTTTTGGTCTTCGGATAATTCACACACGTTTACTGTGTTAATAATCCTTTGCCGGCTCAGTCCATCAGCCGTGTTGAGATCGCCCATAATGTATTTGACATGGTAGTCAAACTCTTGTAGTTGTAAGGCCCATCTCATTAGTCTTGGGTTTACTATGTTTGTTTGGGTGAGGCACTCCAACGCCTTGTGGTCTGTTAGAAGGGTAAATTTTTTGCCTATGAGGTAGTGTCGAAAGTATGCGATCCCCTTAATTACAGCTAAAAGCTCTTTCTCTGTCACGGAGTAATTCCTTTCGGCATTTGTCATGCTTCGTGAGAAACAATATATCATTTTGTCATTCCCCCGTTCATCTGTTTGGCTTAAAACGGCCCCAATCGCGTCTTTTGAAGCATCTGTCGTGAGCGTAAATTCTTTTGCAAAATTTGGCTGTGATTTTTCTGTGATGTTTGTAATAGTTTCTTTCAACCGGCTGAATGCGCTATTTGTAACATCATCCCAACTTATTTTTTTAACGCTTCTCTTTGTCTGGCCCTTCAGTATTTCGCACAGTGGGGCTGCTAGCTTTGCAAAGTCTTTGACGTACTGTCGAGTTTGGTTTGCCAGGCCTAGAAAGGCACGTAACTCTCTTATCGTAGTTGGCTTTGTGTAGTTCGCAATGGCACTTGTTTTGTCAGGGTCTGGTTTTACCGTGTTGTGTGCGACTATGTTTCCTAGGATTTTTATTTCCTTCTTGAAGAATTTACATTTTTTTTTGTTAAGCACTAAGTTTGCGCCTTTTAGTTTGAGGAAAACATGATTTAAGTGTTCCATGTGGTCCTTTTCGTTTCTTGAAAATATGATAATGTCGTCCATGTAAGGTAAGACAAAATTTCTATCGTTTCCTGCAAAGAGGCTATCCATTAGTGCCTGAAATGTGGCTGGTGCATTACATAGCCCAAAGGGCATCCGGTTGAACATGTATTTGATGTTGTTGTAAATAAATGCCGTTTTTTCCTTACTACTTTCATCTAAGCCTAATTGGTAGTAGCCTGTAGTGGCGTCTACTATGGAGAAAATACTTGCGCCCGTTAGCTTATCCAACAAATCGTTGATGCACGGGATTGGGTATGTTTCCTTTTCTGTTATCTTGTTTATGTGGCGGAAATCGATACAGAGCCGTAATTTCCCATTTTCCTTTACGATTGGTACGATTCTACTGCACCAAGGGCTATCTGATTTTGTAATGATTCCTTGGTTCAGTAGTTTGTCGATCTCTTCTGACACCAGCTTATCGATATGTATCGGGATCCGCCCGTTGTATTGTCTTCTTGGTTTGTTGTCCCCTGTATCAATCCTGTGCGTCACTCTTGTGCATAGTATGTTCGTTGTGATCTCATCTTTGAATAAATCTTTGTGTCTTTCGACAAATTCCTCAATCAGCACGTTAACGTATTTTCTTTTTTGTAGTACTTGAGTTTTAATTTGTTTGGGAGTCATGTTATTTATTATGTTGTATAGTAGTTGGGGGTATGCTTCGATAAAATCCCTTCCTAAGATTATATTCTCAATAGTGTTATTTGTTACGTATGCGTTTACGGTGTAGCATTTATCTTTAATGCTTACCGGCAGTCCTACCACCCTGCCTACGCAGTCTATTTTATTGTTAGAGGCAGACAGTATGCGTATGTCCCCAAGGTTTTTATGTATAGGGACCTTGTCTGGCACCTGTTTTAGGCTTATTAACGAGATGTCTGCCCCCGTATCTATAAGTGCTTCTGCTTTCTTGTCCGCAATTTTGATAAGTAAGCGGAATGCGTTTGGGTTTCTACCGGAGGCAGCGAATTTGTTTTTAATGTTGGAGATAAAATAAGTGGCATTTGGTTTATTGAGTTCTTCCTCATCCTCAATGATTTGGTTAATCTTCCTTTCTCTTGCTACCATTAGACCTTTCTCCTTTAATTTCTGTAAGGTCCGACACTCTTCGCTCGAGTGGGTGCCGGCACCGTGAATTATGCATTTTTTTCTCCGACTCCTATCCTTCGTTTTATTTGTTTATAACTTCTCTTCTCTTGAATGGCCTGTACTAGGTTTTGTCCTACGCTACTTTCCTCATCCATATTTTCTGGAAAACAAAGCCAGCAGCTCTCCTCAGCTGCCTTCATAAATTCCCACCAGTCGTCACTGCATGCGACTTGAAACAGGAATGATTTTATCGTGTCTGGCATCCTGGCAATGATTAGCTTCATCAACGCCTTCTGTTCTATGCCATTTTTTTCGTTAATTTGGTTTGCCAAGGTCAAGGTTTTCATGAGCTCGTCCTTGTTTCTAGCTGTTTTTTTGGCTAAAAAGGTGTTAAGTAGCGTTTGTTTTTCTCTCTCATTGGCGAATCTTCGTTTTAGTTTATCGACAAAGTGAGCCATCTTTATGTAAGGTTCCTTCTGTAGCAAGCCGGCTGCCCATTGTTGGGCTTGTCCTCGAAGTTTTAGGACTAACAGCTGGAAGGTCTGTTTTTCGTTAAGTTCGACCACCGTTGTCATCAGTTGCATTTTCGATAGCCATTTTGTAATGTCATCCGACTCTTCTCCACCGAATGGTTCTAATGCCGCTGCTATTGACGCCATGTCGGGTTTAGCGGTATTGTTTAATGGTTCAGAGTTCATTGGGTTTATTTAATAAGTTCTTTATATACTTTTCACCGCAGTCTTTTATCGGAGATAACAGAGCCGCTAATTACGGCTTGTTATCATCGATACTGACATGAATATTTATATTTTCTGGTTCTGTAGTTGATAGAGCGGATGAGAGTAGCCTGTCTTGTGAGTGAAACAGCTGCTGATTAAATTAAAGGAGGGAAAGGCGGAACCCATAAATAGATTTTATACCTGGTTCTGTAGTTCACTAACAGACATTATAGGGTCTCCCCCTCGCCTGCAACTGTTGTCAACCTCTCTTACATCCATATGCTGTTCTCTTCCGTGTCAGGAGCTCCTCTTCTAGCTTCCATAGAAAAGCTTTCAAGGGTCATCTTAAGCACACTGGCCTGAACATATGCTTCGACTCGGTTGTCGATCTTAAGTTCTTTTCTGTAAGAAATTAAATACAATCATTAATTACTAAATTTGAGCCAAGAGATGAGGCAACATTCTGTTATATACAAGACAGGAATGTATTTTGGGGAGAAACATCAATGTGTCAGCACTGTGGAAAGGCTAAGAATACTGTTGATCACCTTGCTACGAGGTGCGACAGAATGCTTGGCCATGACTACACAAGGAGGCACAATGAGGGATTGAAATGCCTACATCTGTTGTTATCGAATAAGTACGGATTTAAGAAGTCGAAAAAGATTCGTGGTCACTCTGTCCAAGAAGTCATGGAGAATGAACGTGCAGAGATAAAGGTTGACACCCGAATTAGGACTGACATAAAAATATCAAATAATCGGCCAGACATATTTATTTTCGATAAGAAAAAACAGGAAATCATACTAGTAGAGGTTGGCATTACAAGCCAAGACAACCTACAACAAGTAGAGTTAGAGAAGAGGAGAAAGTATAATATCCTTGCAAATGAGCAAAAGATGTTATATAAGTGCAAGAGTATGAGAATAATTCCGTATGTTATGACATGGGACGGTATTGTGACAAACTACCACAAAAAGTACATAAAGCAGCTGGAAGTTACACCTACAATCCAGGCATACATCCAATCCTTAGTGCTGAAGAAGACTCTCGAGACCATATCTTTTGAGCACCGCAGAGGTCTTGAAGATGGACTTGACAGGGAAGAAGCTATCCAGCAAGCAATTGTTAGGATGAGAGATGCATGTAATGTTAATGGAAAAGCTGATGAATAACGAAAACGTAAATTGAAACTATCCCATAAATAAATTATTATATTAAAAAGATTTAATACTGTGCTCCTCAGGTAACATATTATGCTTTGAAATAATTTAAGGAATATAATGTATGATGTTGCAAATTATGTAAAAAAATACATTATTGTTTTATAGTGAACGCTCGAGAGCATCTCTCTTGATTGTTGCACCGGGAAAGATACGATGAATGGGGAGTAGGAGATGCCATGAAAAAGCTGTTGGATAAGAAGGAGATTGCAAAGGCAACCTCAAGAAATATAAAGAATTTATACAACATACAATAAATAAATAATTGCTTCATTTTTTTCTTAGTCTAAAGTGCTAGAGATTACTTTAGAATGTCTCTCCATGGAAGCTCAAAAGGGTGTTAAGATTTGGGTGAGAAAAACCCCCTGAGGAGGAGGTATTGACACCGGTGAATGGGGACAATGTTGATCTTACAATTCTTGGTGACAAATTGTAAAACATATGAAAAACACTACCCTATTAAATAAATTCCCATCCTGTTGATATTATGATACAAATCCGTGCCTTAAATGTCTGGAATTATGTAAAGATGCAAAAAAAATAGAGGTTTGGGTAGGCGTCAGAATGTAAGTTTGCAATGATAGCCGTTAAAAAGGAAATTTTCTGTCAACAAAGATAGCTGCTGCTACAAATGTTTTGATAATATAATAGGCGGGTTAAGATCTTCATAATTTAAATGTTTTACCGCTCATCCGGACTGTTTCCTTTATACAACTGCTATCTATTTTTTAATTTCCTCTTATATGGCTATTTTTTAACTCTATTTTGGCATAGTGGTATATTTACTGCGCCATTATGGGGTATAAGAAAATATTATAGACCCGGTATGTTGGTAGCTTATGTTACAGTTAATCTTTAATAATCTCGCTGACTTATTTTAGCTCTATTGGCATTCTGCAAAATGATAAAATACAACATCTATTTCCTAGACGATCGCAGAGGCGGTGGAGGTATATATGAGGTAACCGATGTTATAAATAGACTGGGGTTAAAGGAGGCTAACTTAATGTTGAAGAATGATCTGAAACATTATAATGAACTAAAAATTAATAAATTTATTAAATAGTACATAGTTGGACGAGATACACATGGTAATCGAGATAAAACGTTATTAAAGTTATCAAATGCATTATAATTATCATCTAATTATGGAACAACAAACATAAAAGTAATTGAAGTAAACTTTGTTTATTCATTGAGATCAATATTAATTGTATTCAGCAATACCATGTCAAAGCATACATTCAGCCCAGAGTGCTTAAGATAACTTTAAAAAGTCTCTCCATGGAATCTCGAAGGGGAGCACTAAAGCTTGGTGAGAAAAGCCCTGTCGAAGAAGAGAGATTGGCACCATTTGATGACATTAGTGCTGGTCTTATGAAGACTGGTTGTGATAAATTGTAAATCAGTTATTTGATAAATAACACATAGATAAATTATATGTGTTTAGCAATTATAACTATTTGATCAAAAAGAAGAGTAGAGATTACGATAAAAAAAACACTGCTATAGTTTGGAAAAAATAAGCTGGAAAGATACGATCTTAAATTTCTTTTTTTTAGTTAGGTGTTGCGCAAATTATGCTGCGATTTAACTAGCTTAAATTACAAGATACGTTGTATCTGATCCTGGAAGAGCGAAATATTATCAACTTGTAGACCTATATTGAGACATTAAGGAATTTTTTTTGCCCCTAAGACCGAAAAGTGCTTAAAGCTAACTTGTTGGCGAACAGAAGAGTTTTGGAGGGTAATTACTAGGGAAAAAGAGCTAGGAGGAAGCGTGCACTTGTTTGGGCTATAAATTGCAAAGAGATATGAAATAAAAGTTCGACCCCAAGTAGATTAATCAGTGCCCATCGAAAAAACATAGAAATTGAGGTCATGGGGAGGAAGTTTTTTTACGAATATGAGAAAATAGGAAAGAAGAAAATTTTGAAAATAATGACATGTCCAAAAAATAATTCTTATACATGAATGAGCAAAAGCCTGTAGATAATTTCCATGCTTTTTTTATTATTATAAATTACTTTTCTTTTCGTTTTGTGCAGTCGATTCATCCCCGTTCTGCAGCTCAATAAGGTTTTCTGTCTGTTCAAAGGCCTCAGTAATTGCATCCGTTGACTCAAAAACAGTTGTAACTTTAACAGAGATAGATTTTAGATTTATTTTTACTACCCTAATGACAGATTATTAAAGTTACCAATTTTACCGACGGCATAGCAATGCAAGAGGAGTGAGAAGAGAAGCAGCGGCTGTGGAGACACTTGAAGAATTAGCGGCATCTAGGGTTATGTGAAGGGGATGAATAGTCTAATTGTGGACTAATTGGAAACAAAAATTTTTCTCAATAAATAAATTACTTAAAGTCACCAATTTTCATGTCCATAGAAGCAAATATAAATGATAGATTTATCTCCGGGTTAAAGTCCTTGCGTTTAATTATTTACCTAAACCTCCTTCATTACATTCCACCTAACAATCTCCTCAACTGCCAGTTCAAATGCATCTCTTCGTTCCATTCCCGCCCAGATGCTTCTACAATCCCCAAAACATATGTGTTGGAGAGTCTTCTCGACTATGGCAGTTTGGATGTATGCTTGTATCCCCTCAGAGAGGCTCAAGGCTTGCGTGTATCTGTTGTAGAATTTTGTTACAACCCCACCCCATGTTCAACGACAGGAATTATTTTGACACTACATTTATAAATCAAGGATGATTTCCTCGCCGATATATCGTATTTACCAAGCTTTTCATTTTCTACGATTGATAGGTTAACCAGGTTAGTTATTAGAAAGGAGGATTATAATCCCATTACCAATAGAATGAACAAAAGTCAATTAAAAATTTTTATGCCTACAAAAACCTTTAACGATGAAATCCCATGATTTCTATACCCATAGAACGAACACAAGTCGAGCAGATAATTAATATACCCGTAGAACGAACAAAAGTCAATAATAATTTTTTACCCATGTAAAGGTAGAGTTGTGTTTATTCGTTTTTCATACCCATAGAATAAACACGAAAGATATGCGTGAGAATTTTTAGACCCATAGAACGAACACAGGTCAAACGAATAATTTTTATACCCATAGAACGAACACAAGGCAAACGAATAATTTTTCTACCCATATAAACACGAAGAGTAGTGAGCATTTGTTTTTTTTACCCATAGAATGAACAAAGATTAAACGAATAATTTTTATACCCATAGAACGAACACAAGTCAAATGAATAAAATAACTACCCATATAACCACGAAGAGCAGTGAGCATTTGTTTTTATGCCCATAGAAACACGAAGAGTAGTGAGCATTTGTTTTTTATACCCATAGAAACAAGGAAGTATGCAAATTCCCTTTTATACCCATAGAATGAACAAAGATCAAACGAATAATTTTTATACCCGTAGCATGAACAACGATTGAATGTATAATTTTCATACCCTTAAATACTAAGATAAGAATTAAATCACCCATATATACTCCGTTAAGCATTGATCTACCCATAGATACTGATGGGTTGAATTTTAACAAATTTTCAACCATATAATTTTCCACCCATTTACTACCACTCTGATGTTAAACTTTGTAATTTTAATTGATCAAAAAAATTATACTTTTACCATATCGGGAATGTCAATAAGTGATTAATCCGGCGGATATATAAGAGGACATGCATGTTAACAGTTTAGACACATGCATTACTCTTACATGTTGCAACAGTTCAGACACAACAGTTTCTGTTTAGATATCCAAGACCTGGATTGAAAGAAATTGAAGTGTGGTACTGTATGTACAAAACGAGCGGATGCTCAATCGAGGGGGCAGTGTGGATGTGTGCAAGCTAGTAGCATTATTAGTACCAGGTTGATTCTGCCTGACGTGGACGCTAGCTTCAAGGATTAAGCCATGCAAGCCAGCGAAGGTAACGGAGCGGCGAACGGCTCAGTAAGACAGGCGGAACTGACCACGGCGAGGGATAACCACGGGAAACTGAGGCTAATACAGCGTGGGTGTACGCCTGGCCTATCAGCTAGTTGGTACGGTAATGGCGTACCAAGGCGATAACGGGTAACGGGGAATCGGGGTTTGATTCCGGAGAGGGAGCCTGAGAGATGGCTGCCACGTCCAAGGACGGCAGCAGGCGCGAAACTTACCCACTTGGAGGACCAGAGGTAGTGACGAAGCGTGACGATGAGTCTACGGTAAATAAGTAGACGAAAGCGACTGGAGGGCAAGTCTGGTGCCAGCAGCCGCGGTAATTCCAGCTCCAGGAGCGTCTGTGTGTATTGCTGCGGTTAAAACGTGCGTAGTCTGGCTGACGACCTGCAAGAAACGTGGGGTCTCAAGCCACACGACAGCAGGTATGGAAGCCTTGAGACCGGGAAGGGGCAATGTTATTTGGCAGCGAGGGGTGAAAACCGATGACCTGCTGAGGAGCGACAGAGGCGCAAGCGGTTGTCCGGAACGGGTCTGACGATCAAGCGCGTGAGCAGGAGGATCGAAGGCGATTAGAGACCGTCGTAGTTCCTGCAGTAAACGATGCCGACGGGGTTGCAGGAGCTGTGGCCCGAGGGAAACCGAGTGTATGGGCTCCGGGGATAGTATAGGCGCAAGCCGGAAACTTGAAGAAATTGACGGAAGGACACCACAAGGAGTGGAGTGTGCGGGTTAATTTGACTCAACGCGGGGCAACTTACCGGGGCAGGCAGCGCAGGGAGATGGATGCAGATAAGAGCTGTGTCCAGACTGCGTTGCGCGTGGTGCATGGCCGTTTTTAAAACGTGGGGTGACCTGTCTGGTTAAATCCGATAACGCTTGAGACCCTGGAGAATGACGGTGCCCGACAAGGGCAAGGAAGCGCGGGTTGATAACAGGTCTGTGATGCCCGTAGATGTTCCGGGCTCCACGCGCACTACAGTGGGAGAGGCTCATCGAAACATGGCTCTCTCGTGGTTGGGATTGTTGCTTGTAATAGCGACATGAACGTGGAATTCCTAGTAGCGTGCTGTCATCAACGGCAGGCGAATGCGTCCCTGTTCTTTGTACACACCGCCCGTCGTTATCTAAGATGGAAGTGCGGATGAAGGCAACTCGGTTGCAAGAATCCGTGCCGCTAGATTGGATACAAGTCGTAACAAGGTTGCAGTAGGTGAACCTGCCGCAGGATCAATAGCAAAGCAGGGGCTTTATGGACAAACAGTGCACTCGACGGATCGATTGGCTCTGGTGACGATGAAGAACGCAGCAGCGTGTGAAGATGGGCGAGGATGGCAATCTTCAGCCTGTGTTCGAATTGTGGAGCATCCACGATAACCCCTTGGACTTAAGCATATCAATAAAGGGAGGAACAGAAAACAACAGTGATTCTGGCAGTAGCGGCGAGCGAAGTCAGATAAGCCCCTATGGTAAGAGCGCAAGCTTGTTGTATGGGATTGTGGGCAACGGTCTGGAAAGACTGGCGATGCAGGGTGATAGCCCCGTATGCCAGGCCCACAGAATATGAGTAGTGCTGTTTGGTAGTGCAGCATGAAAGGGTGGTTGTGAGCATCCAAGGCTAAATACAACCAGAGACCGATAGCGAATAAGTACTGTGAAGGAAGCGACCCGCTGTAGCGGCGGGGACGAGAAATCGAGTGTACGGAAGGCAACAAGTTGCACCCGTCTTGAAACACGGGCCAAGGAGTTTACAGGACAGGCAAGCTCGCGGGCGTGAGTTTGTGTTGTGAGACCCGAAAGACAGTGAACTATGCCTGGGCAGTGTGAAGCCTGTGGAAACGCGGGTGGAGGCACAAAGTGATTCTGACGTTCAAATCGATCGTGGGACCTGGGTGTAGGGGCGAAAGACCAATCGAACTGTCTGGTAGCTGGTTCCCCCCGAAATGTCTCGCAGGACAGCGGGATGCAGAGTGTAAGGTGCGGTAGAGTAAAGACGAGTGTGACAGTGGGCACAGCCTGCGCGCAATCGTCAAACTCCAAATGCGCCTATGCGCTAAGTCGAAACTAGCGCGTACTAACAGGCATCTTAGTGGGCCTGGTCTGGTAAGCAAAGCAGGGCAGGCGAAGAGGAATGAACCTCGCATGGGATAAGGTGCCTAAACAGGACGTATCTACGAAAGACGTGGGCGAATATGGACAGTGGGGCGGTAGGCATGGAAGTTGTCATCCGGTAAGAAGTGTGTTACAACATACCCACCGAATTCGGCTGCTCTGAAAATGGATGGCGATGTAGCCTGTACCGATGCCCAACGAGTAGGGGGGCGCGCAGTGAGTGCAGAAGGCCGCAAGCAGTTGCACCCGGAACTCATTGCGGAGCAGATCTTGGCGGTAGTAGCAGAAACTCGGATGAGATGCCGAGCACCGACGGAGGAGGGTTTCTGCGGCAGGGGCATCCGCGCAGAGTCAGCCGGTTCTAAGAGAAGCGCAAGCAGAACGAAAGAGAATCACGCGAGCAGTCGTGAGCACGATGCATGCTGTGGCAACACGACGCGCATGTGGACAAGTTGTGTAAACCGTGCACTGGTCTTCTTCCAGCGCAGCAGCTAGTGGTGTGGATGGGTCAGCCGGCGAAGCACCACACGGCGGGTCTATCGCTACTTGCGTAAAAACACATGCGCAGCGTGCATCGTACCGTACCTAAACCGCAACGGGTCTCCAGGGCGTGAGCCCACGGTGTACGGCGTAACGTATGTAAGGGAATTCGGCAAACTTGATCTGTAACTTCGGGAGAAGGATTGGCTCGCAGAGCTTGTGATCTGGGGAATCTGACTGTTTAGTAAAAACATAGCCTTGCGGCGCATGCAAGGTGAATTCTGCCCAGTGCCTGTCTGTCAAGTGCGGGTAGCTGCACGGAGCACGGGTAAACGGCGGGAGTAACTATGACTCTCTTAAGGTAGCCAAATGCCTCGTCACCTAATTAGTGACGCGCATGAATGGAGCAACGAGATTCCCGCTGTCCCTATGTACGAGCCGGCGAACCCACAGCCAAGGGAACGGGCTTGGAAACGTTAGCGGGGAAAGAAGACCCTGTTGAGCTTGACTCTAGAGTGGAGGTGCCTGTGGTTCGGAGTAATGTAGTGTAGGTGGGAGACTTCGACGATGAAACACCACTGTTCTTACGAGTCACAGGCTAAGGGACGCAGTCCTTATACAGTCAACTTGGGGAGTTTGGCTGGGGCGGCACGGCTGTTAGAACACAACACAGCTGTCCTAAGGTCCGGACAGCACGGACGGAAACCGTGTGTAGCGCACAAGGGTGCAACCGGGCTTGATACTAGTACGAAAGTATGGCCTAGCGATCCCTTGCGGTGGCACGCCGTGGGGGTGACAGAAAAGTTACCACAGGGATAACTGGCTTGTGGCGGCCGAGCGTCCGCAGCGACGCCGCTTTTTGACTCTTCGATGTCGGCTCTTCCTATCATTGCGATGCACAAGTCGCAGAGTTAGGATTGTTCACCCACTAACAGGGAACGTGAGCTGGGTTTAGACCGTCGTGAGACAGGTTAGTTTTACCCTACTAACTGCGTGGTGCGGTAGCGGGGGTTAGTACGAGAGGAACTCCTCGGCGGGGCCTCTGGTATAGCAGTTGTGCGAGTGTGCTCTGCCAAGCTACGCCCGTATATCGAACGGCTGAAGGCCTCTAAGCCGGAGATGTGTCGTATCCACGTTTGGCACAAAGACGATGTGTACAACACATATGGTTGTAAGCAATCGAGCATCTGCGAGATGCTGAGACACGTGCTGTGTTATGGAACCTATATATAAGCCTTCTAGTGGCGGTTCTGAGGTCTACAAGTTATGTACTATGTGTTTGTATCTATATTAATAAATTTATCTTTACATTAATTTTTCTAATATTTGTCATACAATTTTTCATTTTTTAAGTTTACTTTTACACTGCATATTTTTAATTTACTTGCAAGCTTTTTACTAAATACATTTAACTTATTACACATTTTTTTCTTCTGTCTGTTTGTATTTCATACCTATTACTGTAAGTTATAAAAAGCATCATCATCTATACATCAAATTATGATTTTATATTTAAAATTTCGTTTTTTTCTTTTTATATTTTATACATGTACTATTCTTCTAATGAGCTTAAACAATAAAAGTTTATCAAAATAATTAACCAGTGTGTATTATTTATATACCCATCTAGCAATGCTGTATTTATTTCATTTCTCATATCTGTATTTAAAGCAAAGCTAGGTATACGGTTTTTACTATTATTTGCATATCATTTTTTTATTATACAGTGGATGTTTGAGTTCTATTCTAAAGTTTGCCTCTTTTACTTTCTTTGTGCTTATGTTTAAATCTCATTCGTTGGTTACAAAGTCGATTTTTTTTACATTTTTTTTGTTTATCTTTTGATGTCAAATTATACACAGTTTTGCTTACTGTTTTTTATGATCCGAATTATTTAAAACGCAATTAAAGCAAATCGTCTTACTCACTTTTTAATTGATACAGATACTTACATCAATAAATGTCAATATAGCAAGTGTCTCTTGATATCTATTTGTATTCTCTTAAATAATGTAGATGGCTGTAGTGTGGGTTTTATTCTGCGATTACTTCTTATTTAACAATTTACAACGGCGTTCTCTTGTATACAGATACTCCTTATACAACAATTAATGCAAAATGTTTTCGCCCCTTATTGAGCACATATTTAAGATTTTGCGATGCTAGTGTAAATGAAATAAATCATAAATTGGATAATCTATGACGTTGCGCTAAAAAAATAGCAATAAGTACAATAATATAAACGCGAATTTAGTTACTAAATTTTATTATGTACATTATGAAGTGGAATAATCCCACTTTATATACATACATAATCCTATAATGAATTGTAAAAACTTCCAATTTCAAATGTTGTGAAGATGATTGAATTTAAATAAGGGAAGGGAAGATCTAAAAACATAGCGAAATTTTACAATTAAAGACAACCGGTGTGTTAATTTCAACCAATCTGTGTTATTAGATACGGTGTCCAATAGGGGGCTGTAGTTTATAATTAATAAACCATAAGTGTAATGTGTATAAACATAATGTTTGCTTCAGATTTGATATTAAGATCAATAGGACATTATTTTCTATATGCAGATCTCCCAATTCACCAGTTTTATTGTTGAGTTTATTCTTGCAAGCCCGAAAAGCAGCATTTACTGCCACACCGCTTTTGCATGTTCCTATTTATTGTCACGGAAGTTTAAAGAAAGCAATAGTACAGAAGATCTCATAATTTTCGATCGAAAAGTAACAATGGTTTCAAACTAATATTTGGGAAATTATGAACATGTTGGATAGCGTCTAAATACCTTTTGAATAGTTGTATTTGAGGCTCAAGGTATTTGTACTACTTATTTTAAATTGTAAATGTTTAGTTTAATATCAAAAGGAAAACGGCCAAAACATATTGATGTACACTACCATAAAATTACTAGAACCATTAGCACAAAGACCAGAGAAATTTTTATCATCTAAATTACCTTTTTCAGATTTTTTATATGCAAAGTTAAATATAAATAAAGCAATTTATAATAAGCACAGGATATAGAGAATCTTGTTGTTATACTAATGCATTAAGCAGAGTTGAAATTATCCATACACTATGATTTCAAACACAAAGAGATCAAGCAGATGGGGATATTTTTTTCAGATCCATCGGATTATTGTTAATATATGAGTCACAGACTACTTTGTAAAAGTACCAGGATGTCATTTACATACTAAATATGAATAATGAGATAAAAGACTTCCTTTTACATATGGGTTTTTTTGCATACTGAACAAACGAAATTGTGTAGAAGTGTTTTTTTGACAAAGGTTAGATTTAAGATATGCGTATTAATATGCCAATGCTTGGAATAAAGGACAAAAACTAGTGTGCAGTTTGATTTTGGGCGAGGTTTGATTTTTTGTTATATAGAGTGGATCAAATTACAAGTGCAAATAATTTTCATCTCTATTTATCAGGATTTCATAATCCTTTGCTTCGAGTACATGGGTGAACTGTCGTGCATATCTAGGAAACAAAAAATAATAATCTACAAAATTTATGGCTAAGGACAATTTTGTAAATACACATAATATAAAGTAAAATTACAAAAAGATGACAAGAATTTACCAATTCATTATCCGAGCACTATTGGTGATATATGAGCAATGAAGCATAAGTTTCAAGTAGTGTATCACATTCATCTCGGAAGAGAATAAACAAAGAAGCGGTATATGCAAGGGACTAAAACTCTAATGATTTCACACGTAAAAATGCCAATATATAAACGGCAATAACTTGATCCGAAGCGAACTACAAATACGAATAGGGGAGTTATATTATCATACAATCTTTGAAAATCCAACTAAACTAAAATGTCTATATACTTAAAACATCACTGTGCCTTACTAGTAATATTTTATATAGCCCTCAAACTACCTCAGTTATTAGGAAGTTGTACTCTTTTAAACAGTCAGCTTGTTTCTTACTAGGGAATAAAATTAGTTTTTCGCACTTTTTCCTATAAATAGTTATTTTGCATTTCTAATGATTCAACTCAACAGGCTTACATATGTAATAACACAATCGTCAACTAACAGGGTATATAATGGCTTGTCAGCTTTGCAAGCTGGAACTTGTCATAAATCATGACATAAATTTGCATAGAATAATGTGAAGAAAATATTACACGCTAGTAAGATGCCATGATTTGAGTTGAGAAAAAGTACAATACCTGTATTCTTGATTAAATTTTGAAAAAAAGGAGGACAAGAAAAAGTGTTGCTGTTGTAGGAAATAAGAATATGCAAGATGAGATACACAATAACAGCATTAATACAAACCAGCCCTGATAACATTATTTTACAGATTTAAGGAATGGATGGATAATAATGAACTCTATATTTACACATATCCATACAGCATGACTCTTTTATATATTTAAGCGCTTGTCATTCTTGTTATTATATAAGTGTCTAACTTACCACTTCCGTTAGCTTCATCTCACATACTTTCTAATATAAAAACATAAAAAGTTTTATTAAGTTCTATTTTTTTTGTTATTAAACCAAATCTGAACTATTACTTCCCCTCGATCCATCTCCACATACCTCTTTATACACTGACAGAAAGCGAACTGTAGTCTGATATTTTGAGGCTACTAGTTCCTCCCAACTTGTCGCCAATCTTATTATCATCTTCACTATCGACATTTCTTTGACAAACCAATCATTGCTATTTCTTAAAAGTTTCTAAGATATGGCTTCAATTGCCTTCCTCGGTACAAGAGACTGTATATATATTTCAATGTCAGGTGTCTCACCTAAGTTACTGAACTCTGTAATACTTGCAACTTCACATCATATCGCCTAATATAGGCTGTGTTCAGAATTCTCACGGGAAAATGAGATTATTTGCAAGCAATCGTTTTAACACGTTTGTTAATAATGGCACATTGTAATTTAGCTTAACTCGCAATATCAATTTCATCCAACTAGGCCTTTTCAACTTCTTGACATACACAAACCAATTGTTCTGCCATATTTGACAGGAATTTAATATCAATCGATGTATTGATATTTCATGCCGCAAACACATTATTTAATTTATGAATTTAGTGCAATTATTTCATAATTATAAGAGAAAATTTTCATCAGATCTAAATCTTGTCGCACACATTGTAGCATGAACAACAACAGCATATCTTGCACTGTTAAACTCTCTTAATGCGACCGGCCTTTCTCATTTATACAACCTCTCTTTGGAGTCACATTAAGGGGCTTTATAATGTTATCTCTAGCACTAAGCACTGTACATGCGCTTCAACTTTTTTCTGCGCAAAGCGGCCATATTAATATATGAATACAGCTAGGGCGTAAAAATAGTCACATAAGTCATGATCCGAGATAGACTATATAATTGGATATATGTAAAGTATGATGACCAAGAGGATATACCAATTCATAGATTTAACCGAGAGTTATAGAGAAAACGCTTGAGACCATCTCCGTGGACTAGCGCAGAAGCGAGGATAATGTGAATTGGGAGTAAATGAGATATATGGTGTTGTGTATAGCTGTTATATATTAAAGTGCATGTAAAATATACCCTGAGTAGGAGTTAATTATCTAAACAAATTAACCCTTATTAACTATACTTGCGATATACACCAGAGGCTTTCTCTTTTGATCACAGAAGAAATGTTTTGGTCTTATTTGACAGAAACATAGCTTGGGTGGAGCAGCTGAAAGTTGATGTATATGCATTAAGTAAGTCGGGAAGCAGCTTTGTTATTAAACATAAAAAAGGAAAATTAGAAACCGAAAAATAAACTATTCCCTATTATTGTAAAATGTTGCAATGCGAACCTTACAAATGAACTTGGCATGATTGAATGGGGGAGTCTAAGTTAACAGTTATTTTATGGCATTTAATGATGTGTTTAGTAACTACAACAGAAGTCGTATCAGAAAAATTGGAATGGGATCTATCACTGTGGGATATGCCCAATTTTTGATACTAAAAAAGATTTTTTTGTTAAATAAAATCACGTTTACGCATTAAACAAGGAGCATGCAAATCTTTGGGCTTATTAAAGTAAAGCGGCGAGCAAATGAATTTGGTGCTTGGTATTACTAACCTTTAATGTCCAATACACAAATATATCCATATAAGGTAATTGGTAGATCAAATTTGTATCAAGATGCTCCTTGTAGTAAAGCTACAAAGACAATATTGAATGGCGCCGGGGAGTTTTTTACCCTATAAATTATTAATTTTGAGGACTTGCGATTTTTACAGAAAAGAAGTGTTACCTTATCCCATTATATAGAAAAATGCACTTTTATATACCACTTTGATGTAAGATATGAGAGTAATTTATTTATGGGTTCTTTTAGCTGTTTTATATCATTCATTGGAATTTAGGTCAGGCTCCTCTGTTACCATCAGTCTATTCATAACATCATCTACCTCATCTATTCCTCTTCCGCCTTCCTCTTCCGCCTTCCTCTTCGCCTCTGCGGTACTCTAGGGAGATGCTCTCAAGCGTCTTTTTAATCCCCTTTGTTGTAAAATATATAAAGAATTATAAAGACGAAATAACTTTAAGTTGTGGGTGGACGTATGCTACTGTAAAATACTTTCCAAAATTATTACAGGAATCTAGATATACGAGAATGGTCCCGTTTATCTTTTTGTTTTTCTCAAAATACCTTTTAAATGGTTCAAGCATATGGTTACTCCAAAACACACTATTATCGCCTCACCTTGCTGTCTGACTTATGGGCATTCTATTTGCTAAATCTATGCTTGGTTTACTCATGCACACAGATAGTACTCATCCGACTCGGGGTT
>JAHDVE020007220.1:0-19490 GCA_022606495.2 Halesus radiatus | reverse complement strand
TGTTAACTTACGGATTTGTGCGGGGAAAGCGGGAATGCGGGAGAAGGTAAGGAGGAAGGTTGGGAAGGTGAATCTGCGGGAGACAGTGTGTGTGTGTGTGTGTGTGTATACCCTGAGAGAGGTTTTCTTCCAGGGAGCTCAGCTCGGGACCTACGACTAGCTCACAATCGGCAGGCCTCAGAGCTCTTCTTCAGGATCGTGAATCGACAGTCAGTCTTATAATTGGGGATTGTGACTCGAGACTTTATTAATTAAAACTCTCAGATGCTTTCAGTAATCAGTTGTTTACTCGGTATAAAAGGACACAGGCATAGTAAGATTACACAAAGGGATCATGCTAACCTAAATGTTACAAAAATGTTACGGGTAATCTAAGATTCTCTTCTCTGAAATAACTCTACGAACGGCATTGTTAAATGTGGCTCGAAATGGAATTACAACACAATGTAAAGGGGATAATCAAGATACAGCTCACGGTTGGGAATGATGGTTGTCGGTCGTGCGTCCGGGTAATATTCCATTGCCAAGTCCATGATGGATGGCGCACCTCGGAGAGGATGTTGACAAGCCCGGGTCCACAGAGAAAGTGAAGCGTTGCGAGCCCGCGGCCGTACCCGGGACCGCGTATGAGTAATGTTTTATTTTTTGACGCTAGGGGTGCTAACTTAACGAGTGGCTAGTAATTTATAGGGTATATGCGTTATGTAACACATTCCCCCATGTCACGAAAAAAAGCGCCGTGGTAATGAAGCTGTAGGACTAAAAAATCCTCTAAAATGCACCGTCGTTACAAGAATGAGAAAGCAGAGAGAGAGAGGTCTAGCTATCTTATGAACTAGAGATGGGTGAATTACAATGTGAGAGATGGGCAAACATACATGATTATGCACTAAAATCAACAAAATAATACATAGTTATGCAGAACAGTGATAACAATACATGGTTATGTTGAATAGAAACAAGAATAAAAAAAATGACTCTATGGTTTATCATTGGTCTGTAAGCTAAGTTTCGGAGTGGTTTTGCGTTGTGGTGCGATGTGGGTTATTCACTGGTTTTATGTTATGACTTCACTGTAACCTGACCCTTTCGAGATAACACTCGGGTCAAGTAAAAACAAAAGTTCGGTGGAGAGTTATCATCACAGAGGTTTGGAGAAATAAACAGCAGTAAATGGTTTGTGGTTTGCGAGATGAGCCAGAGAGGATTTCTTATGCCAGGTGGCGAGGCAGGAATATGGTTGATGATGTTCCAAGGTGAAATGGTTGTATATGGTGAATATTGCGCGGCGGCAATGTTGGTAAGTCTTGACAGTTATGGTGTACAAGGTAAGGGTTGTGTCCATGTCTAGCGTGACAAAAGACGACAGCTGGCTATTGATGAACTGGAACGTGTCTTGGTAGTGATAATGTATGCAAGACAATGATGAGTCTATGTCTAGCGTGACAAAAGACGGCAGCTGGCTATTGATGAACTGGAACGGGCCTAGGACTGACATGTCCAAAAGGTTGTTTTGAAAGTGTCTATGTATTATGAGACAACTTGGTTCGCAACTACACGTACGACTCCAGCTTGATTATGGTAAGCAGGGTCGGGTGTTTTTATGTTTGTGGTTGAAGAAGATGAACCTCCGTGACAGTTTGTGGTGATGGGGTGAAGTTCTGCTAGGCTGGTGATGAAGAAGGCTGCTGGGCTTCTTTTTAGTCCAGGGGGAAATTATTATTAAAACAAAATTCTTGAAGTTTACCTGCCTGGTAGACCAATGATGCAAAAGTTTGGAGAGAAACAAGTGTGTTGTAAGAGAGAAAAGAACGTAGGTTAACCGCATTTAGAGAATTCCAGAGAGAGAGAGAACGAACAAAAAGGAAATAAACAACTGAGCTGAAAGTTTTTAATTATATACAAATACCAGTATTCAGCATCAAAGGTGACAATATATAGTCCATTCAGTGCAGTAGCATTGAATACATATCCACTGATACAAGAACTGAGGTTTGTACATAATTACACATATCTCACTTGAAAGCAATTGACCCTTTGTGGTCAATGTAATCGCCGAGGCGGTGACAATATATTACTATCAAGGTAAGATATTTTGAGGGTGAAGTTGAGAAAATAATTCATGGATGAGGTTTGACCTATTTGACAGACGCTATGCTGAGAGCGTAACGTACAATTTCCAAATACATGAATAATTTTATTTCACTTGGGTGACAAGGAAATTGAGTACAGAAATCTGCTGTGATCTGGCTAGAGTCCAGGTTCAATCTCTTGGGGAGAATGAAGGAAAGTAAATAGCAGGGTTCTGGACTCATTACATTTGTACAAATGAATGATGATTACAGCATACACAGTTATACAGACCTAGTCTTTCGCGTGTATTAGGCGAAAGGCTAGGGGTCGTTTTAATCTTCTACACGTTTGTGGGAAAATGACAGACCCTTGTTCAAATTTCACAAACCTAGGAGTTTTCTTATTCGTTTCCTAGACAACGAGTTACAAGTTTTATACAAATATCACAAAATATCAAACATTTAGTTCGGTAGACAACAAATGTGGCAAACTTTATTTCAAGAAAAGCCAAAAGATATTATGTCGTTCGCACGAATCACGGTGAGTTTTATAACGTCTTCACGTATCATGGTGAGTTTTATAACGTCTTCACGTATCATGGTGAGTTTTATAACGTCTTCACGTATCATGGTGAGTTTTATTACGTCTTCACGTATCATGGTGAGTTTTATAACGTCTTCACGTATCATGGTGAGTTTTATAACGTCTTCACGTATCATGGTGAGTTTTATAACGTCTTCACGTATCGCGCAAAATTGAACGATTTGCAAGGGTTGCCCAGTATTGAAAAGACGGTAAAAAAATTAGGAATTTATGACAATTTAATGAAACAAATTTACCTAAATGTCAACATAGTTAACAACAAGAGTGATTATGACGACTCCTCGTATCATGGTAGATATTTTAACGTTCACACGTATCATGTAATACAACAATTACGTTCAAAAGGTACCCATTTCAATACAGACGGCGAGGTTAACATTAATACCATATTTAATGATTGAATTAACAGTCCTTAACACGGCGTAAAATGTACATTTTAAATAATACAAAAACAAGTACAAAAGAGACCTAAATGGTTTTAAAACTCTAATTGTAACGAGGGGAGCAAAGTGATGGTAAAATATTTACTTACACAGAGCAAAGGTATTTTGCAGAAGAGACCGAATTGGTTTTACTTACTCTTTTGCCAGAGAGTTACTGTGATGACTTAGTTATAAGGCTAAGTTTACGCAGCACAAAATGAATTAGGGACAATACAAGACATGAACCTAACAAGGGACATATTACCATGGCTTATCCAAGACCACTTTAGGTTTTACATACTTGGAATAACAAGGCAATAGATATACAAAGTAATTGTCATTAGTGAGGGGAACCGATCTTAAGATTGTTCATTATGCCAATGACGTTTTTCAGAATTGACGTGTCAGTGTCGAGTTCTGAAAAATGGGGAAATAAAAGAGCAATTTGGGTGTGAGCGCCATTCAATTTTGGAAAAATTGAAAAAACAAAACATTTACCCGTTATAACTTTCGTTCAACAGGTGTGATCTTCGAGTCAGAATGTTGATACCACAGCGGGAATTTACACTTGCATTTGACTGAAAATCCTAACCAGAGTTTTGGTTACTGTAATTGGGTGTGTAACAAAAGTCAATGACCTTTGTACGTATGTACTCTCGAGGAGTGAGATATGAACAAACAAAATGACAAAAGGTTGCACAAGAAAAGACAAACACAGAGATGAATTGAATATTTACACATGACATGATGGGACGGAAACGTTGTTAAAGTAAGAGGGTAGAGTAACACCTCTGGGTGCGCTTCCCAGAAATAATTACCGACAACAAAGGTGATTTCCTTATTTTGAAGTGTACAGTTTCAAAAAAAGGAAAAAAGGTGTCCGTCAAGAGTGAAAATGAAGAATGAAAACAGAGATTGAAAACAAAACAGACGATTGATTATATACAATTATGTTACAAGAGGAAAGTGTTACATCTGACACTAATGTAACTTTCCAAAAATGTAAGGTTTTCTTACATGTTAAATAGTGAATGTTTCTGCGACATTCGCAACATGTGGCAATTGTTGATTTTGTCCACAGGGTATGGATGAGTCAACATGGGATATGGTTTCTATTGTTTCCATAATTCCAGTTATGCAGATGTCCTTCATGTTGTATTTGACATAAATGTCAGATGGAGCGTATACTGAATCTGAGATTCTTCTCAGTCCAGTTTCCAAACGTAATCTTCGAGGGTAGACAGAGGTTTGTAATTGTGGAGTGGTTGACTTTCCATTCTGATGAAATTGGTCGTAGTTTATATTTAATTCCTCTGTGACCGAGATGGTATTCTTGTATTCTTGAGGAATGATTTCTCCTTCACCGGGCTGCATGGAATTGAAGGGCTGGGCCTTGATGTATTTTGTGTTGAAAAGCTGTGCGTATTTTATTAGAGCTTTTTTAGTTTTGTTTTGTGGAGACAGGTTTCTGTCGCGCAATGCTTGAAGAATTGTGTCCTTGTTTGATTGGTGAATGTTGGCGATGATACCCAAGGCAGGTGTGGATTCCATTTTGAAAATTAAAATTTAAAAAAAGGAGAGAGAAAAAAAAAAAAATTTTTAGACTTAGAAAAAAAGTTGAGAACCTCTGATTTTTCTAAGTGTTTGAAATTTAACAAAAATTGGCCAGGGATTTGTTTAGGGGAAGATATTTTAAATTTCACTATTCACTTTTGTAACTTTTACTTAAAACTTGAAAAAATTTTGCCAAGATTCTAGTTTAGAAAATGGTAATTTTCAAAAATCACTTTACACTTGTTGAAATTTGAGGTTAATTGACACTAGGCCCGTAATTAGATTTAGGGAACCGGTAATTGACAATCACTTCCTTGATTATTGATTTTTTTTTAAGAGAGAAACTCGAAAAGAGATAAAAATTCGTCATTAATTTATTTTTGAAGTTTATTTTTAGAAACACTGGCGTAATATTTTTAATTATAAATTTTAAAGTACCACTTGATTTAATTGTCTTTGGCTTATTTTTTATTATTATTGTCACTGTCAGAGGGTTTTTATTCACTTAATAAGGTATCAATACAATATGTAAACACAATGTTACATATTTGCGAGAATTATTTGAGGAAATTTAAGTAGGTAATCCTTGTTGTAAATTAGTTGTACCTGTTGTTTACTGGACAAAAGGACTTAATGATGTGTTTGAGATCTTATTTATTGAAAATTACTTAATTGTTGAAAAGCCGATTGCAACGTAAGGGACGGCGCGAGTTGTTTGTTTATGGAGCTGTCAAAAAAAAAATCAGCTGACTTGATCTAGGCAACTTGAGAGAGACAAAAGGGACTGTAAAGTTGCCTATTCTGTTAATTTGCAAGTCGGTATAGATTCAATTTTTCCAACTTGACAATGCTACGACGCGCTGCGTCTGGAGATTGTTCAAGCGAACTTCAGACGAGTTTGGTTGAGAAAAAGAATTCGGTCGAATGTTCCAGAATTCTGCCGCGCTTCGTCGAATGTTCCCGATGCGATCGTCGCGTCACGTGACATGAAATGTTCTAGAATGTATTGGCGCGTTTTTTTTAACGGTTTCAGTCGAGCGTCTCGAAATTGTTTCTAGAAAAATCTGGCGCGTTTTTAACGGGTTTTTTTTTGAACATGTTTAGAGATGATTCCAGAAAAAATTGCTGTGGGAACAATTTACAGGGAGAAGATACAATACAATAAGAGACATTTATACCAATTCTGAAAGCATCCTATGAGCAGGAACTATGTTTGCAACGAGAATAATTGCGGCAAGTTCAATGTATGGAGTCTGTTTCCAATTCCCAAAGAAAGCACCGACGTTGGGAAGCCAGTGTTAACTTACGGATTTGTGCGGGGAAAGCGGGAATGCGGGAGAAGGTAAGGAGGAAGGTTGGGAAGGTGAATCTGCGGGAGACAGTGTGTGTGTGTGTGTGTGTGTGTGTATACCCTGAGAGGGGTTTTCTTCCAGGGAGCTCAGCTCGGGACCTACGACTAGCTCACAATCGGCAGGCCTCAGAGCTCTTCTTCAGGATCGTGAATCGACAGTCAGTCTTATAATTGGGGATTGTGACTCGAGACTTTATTAATTAAAACTCTCAGATGCTTTCAGTAATCAGTTGTTTACTCGGTATAAAAAGGACACAGGCATAGTAAGATTACACAAAGGGATCATGCTAACCTAAATGTTACAAAAATGTTACGGGTAATCTAAGATCTCTCTCTGAAATAACTCTACGAACGGCATTGTTAAATGTGGCTCGAAATGGAATTACAACACAATGTAAAGGGGATAATCAAGATACAGCTCACGGTTGGGAATGATGGTTGTCGGTCGTGCGTCCGGGTAATATTCCATCGCCAAGTCCATGATGGATGGTGCACCTCGGAGAGGATGTTGACAAGCCCGGGTCCACAGAGAAAGTGAAGCGTTGCGAGCCCGCGGCCGTACCCGGGACCGCGTATGAGTAATGTTTTATTTTTTGACGCTAGGGGTGCTAACTTAACGAGTGGCTAGTAATTTATAGGGTATATGCGTTATGTAACAGCAGTTTGAATAGTTTGTAAACAAATTTTTAATCAATTTTTGCGGTAGCAAAACAAAAACAAACAGCTGTCATTTAATGTTATTGTTGTATCAATATTATCAAGAATATGCAGGTTTTATTCCAGAAGGAACTAAGCGATAAAAAAATATTTTTTTATAGATTTACGGACCACCCATGGTATTGATTATTATTAATGACTTTAGAGGTGGATGTACTGTTAAATAATAAAAAATAAGTTAGTTGATAGACGTCAAATGGATTCAAACAAATTGTTTTTTTTCTTCATTTAATTCATCATGCCATCCACAATGTGTTTGCTTATTGCGAAAAAGATTTATAATATTGTATTCTCTTTCTAAACAATTTAGAGAATGCGCGAGCAACGAGGCTTTAAATGTAAATACAATCCGAACAGCCTCTTTTGAAAAAAAATATACATGAGCAAAAAGGGAGTAAAATCACATGTAGGTTACCTAATATTTATTATTTGATTTTTCGATTTCTATATTTAATTAGGAATATATTTCACAGAAAATCTATTAAAAAGTACGAAATAAACAATTTCTACAACTCGGGCTGCTAGGGAGCGCTAGTGTAGCATGTATTATCATTTAACCTTCCAGCGGGCGCGCTGAATGATTTCCCTTCAGAGAGCGCTTGTCGTAAATTTTACGTCATCAAGTTTTCGCAATGTAAATGGTGTTTTCTTTACATAAATGTTAGGGAATTGCTGTAAGATTATAGGGCCGAGCGCCGACCAACCGAAGACACGCAGGGCCTTACTAGGCAAGGGGAAATGAGGACCGGGGTTACCGTCTGGTACGGCTTCGTAAATACTGAGCGAGGGTATCTGTTTACCATTTCACATTAGCGCTCCGGTTTAGTCACGACATTTTGAGAGCTCGTGGTGAGAGGAGCACGGGAACTTTCGCACGACCCGCCTGTATAAAAAGAAACGATATAAATGAGAAATAAATAGGAAAAACTATTTTATTTAATATGCTTTACGCTCAACGTAAAATTTACGCTCAACGTAACATTTACGCTCAACGGAAATCTCCAAATATCAATGAATAACATAAACTTCTAAGCACATCCGGTACGTCTGTAGTTTAGAGAGACACCGACCCTCGAATAGCTCGGAGCTCGACGCTCCTGACTAAGTGGTGAGAGTGGGGAAGCGATAAGGAGCATTTGTCGTAAATTATATAATTTTCGATACAGCGCGCCCTCTGGAAGGTTAAGAGTATTTGGTCTAATTGCGTTCGTGAAGAGGGCCATATGAGGAAAATAAATACATTTTAAAACCTTTTTTACATATTCCTTTATTTATTTTTTAAACTTTTTTTAAAGTTGATAACCCCTGGTGGGTGGTTAGCATATTATCAGACAATACCTCTCCCACACTAGTAAACATTAACTGGCTAGCAATTTCCTCAATACGAGCCGCATGAATATAATAATGCCGACATACAACCACCACATTATCTGAGGAGGTACTCAATTGATGGTTAGGTGTGCGCAGTGCTTCAAATGGAAGCCACTCTATTCCTTAAAATGTTCCTAACTTTCTTTTTATTTTTATATGGGTTATTACATAGTAGGTCACCACAGGAACAGTTTGGAGAAGCAACTCCAGACAGAGACGCATGGATACTATAAGTTGGCGTTTCAGTTTAAGAGGAATGGCTGCGCTGCCTTTTTCATACATAACTTAATTTTGATTTGAGGCCAAAATACCATCCAAACTGAATGATATATATTTAAAAAAATTAAAGGTTTACTAAATATCTAGTACTAGAGAAGTATTTTATTCATTTTTGAAAGTATAGGCCATGGAAAAATTTCGCGCAGGTTTATAACGGACGTAGTTAGATGCGTTTTTAAAAATGGATTCTTACCCAAAAATCTGCGACACTATAACAACCGTTTTGGAACTTTAACATAACGAAAAAAATATTTCACGTTATTTTACTCACTTTTTATGAACACGCCTTGTCTAAGCGATGAATCCTCGACCCGAATAAGTCAAGGCAAAGAAGATGAGATGAGACTACACCATTTAGAAAACCTTATAGTGTACTACACCTCGTCTCATGAGGGAAGATATTTTCAATATCGCCCCTGTGAGAGGGCAGAATCTAAATTCTGCTTGAAAGGGATTTAACCTTTTTATCCTTCTCTTCTTCTTCTCCCTATCTTTAGCTTCATAATAACTCCTCTTTTAATGGGTGCCACATTCTCACTGGCTCCGTGTAGTTTGATTATTTTTCATTTATTACTTATGTAAATCAATTTCTTAATAGTGCATATTATTGTATACATATCGTTACTGTTCTGACTTAACCTCGAATCTACAAAATCATGTTTTTTTACAAGACGAAATTTATCCTATATTTAAAGCATTAAATTTCTTTATATAATTAATGCAATAATTCAATAAAAAGTTAAGTAATAATTTAATAAAAACTTAAATAATAATTTAATAAATAAATAATTGCTATAAAATAATTTCTTTTATATCCTGAGAAAAAACCTTTCAGATACGAGGTTGAGACAGAACAGTGACGATAATAAATAAGTATATTATGTATCATGTAGATCAGGCTAGTACTATTAAAAAAAAAATATATATATTATATATAAATTAAAGACCTTTTATATCTTCTCTTTGTCATGTACTTATACATTATTATACATACATATATATCATAAATATATAACACTTATATACCAACTATGTATCATGTTCCCTTTTTGTTAACTTAAAGTTTTTTTTTCCTTCTGTACACAAAATCTTTTAAATTTTTAAATATATAAGTCCATCGGGGCGTTAATAAATTAATATATAAATAAAGTAAAATATTGTGTAAGTTATGTAAACGAGGAAAAAACATCAGCCACGCGTAAAATGCATGATACATCCATTACTGGTGGCAGACCACCGATGACTACTGACGACCGCGCATCGTGGCACGGCGAATGAAACCCCCCCCCCCTCGCTAACTAACACACATCATGTCAACTCAGTTGAGAGCATCGGCAAGAAAAGATTAACGCGAATCTAGGGAAGCAAGTTGGAACGCAACTTTAAAACAATTTTTTTTCCATTTCAAGCACAGCACACCACGAGGGTCACTCAATTAGTTACCTAGCAATGTGAAGACTTATTTCCTTCTCAAACAACTTGAAAATGTTCAAATTATCTAATAATGAGGCCTAAGTTCCACATTGCACTGTACTACCAATGGGTTATTTTATTACCTATACTATAAAGTGCTTAACCGTTAGAGTGCGGCCCAGCGCCATCGCGCTGCAAGCTTTAATTAAAAAATTAGAAGCAGCGCTATAGCGCTGCAATTTTCAGTGTGCATTTTGTCACCCTCTGGAGAGCGCGTGTTCAATTTGACCGTGGTATATTTTTGGTGTCTTGATAACTGTATTTATTGTTTATCCTGATAAAAATAAATACGAACATATTAAAGTGAATCGATATTTTTCACCATGTCGGAAGTTAGTTCTATTGCAGATGATCGCAATGCATCAAATGACAGCGGCACTACGGACGACGAGACCTTCGTTTCAATAAATGAATGTGTGCAGTAATGCAAATGAGATAAGGCGATAGAATCTCATATGCGCTCGCTGTAAAAAAGGACTACATGGACCACGGGGAAACACAATTGTGAAGTGAAATAATCTTATATTTTTGTATTTTTTTATATTTGTAAATGTGCAGTTTTTATTAAATATTTTCATTCTTTACTTCTATAATTAAAAAAAAAATCATTAACATTGATTGATATTTGTCCAAGTTATTGCATTTTTATTAAATACCATACTTTTCATTTAAAATACAGAAAATCTGTAGCAATTTATATATAAACTTGCAAAATAAGCATAGCACTAAAACGGTTAATATGAATCTAGAACAGTAAAAACATTCGTACTAATAGACTTAGAACGAATTTATCGTACCTCAGTTATTATTCGGTTTAATGTCTTATATAGATTCAGTATTTTTTTCTGATTAGTGAGTCTGAACCCACATTTTAGGTTATGCTATAACACAATAAAGAACTCCAGTCTACGATTAAAATTATTTTTCATCATTGTTGACCCTCTAAGGTAAATACTAATAATATGTATTGGTATAAATATTTCGTTTTTTTTAGTTCGTTTTCGTAGTTAAATCAATGACATAAATTGAACTGGTCTCATTAGCTAAGTTGGTTAAGCGGTTGCCCCGGAGAGGCAGAGGTCTGGGATGGGTTCGAGTCCCAGATGCGACTGAAATCTTTTTTTTTCTGTTGTTTTTTTCCGGTTTCATATTTCATTTAGGATGTGTTAATATTATTTTATTCAATGATTAATTCATAAAGGTTAGAATTTTTTTAAACCCATCAAAGCTGCCCGAATCTGAGCGTTAAGTAATGGTGATCGGAGAATCGAAGATTTCCCCCAAGACAGCTAACCTTCGATAAGAGATGACAATATGATGTTTTTAAACGTACATTATTTTTCCCTTGAACCATCCGGGTGTTGCCTATTAAATCCATTTTAATGATCGTAGTGACCACCATCAATTTATATACTTTTCGACGAACTGTGCCCGTACATTTGAATCACATGACAATTTTTTTTGCTCATCAAAACGTTGTTAGTTTTTTTTGTGTAATGTTTTTCTTAATTCTCCTCACTAGGGGCTCCTGTGCTGAGGCGGACTTGGTTTTGTTAAAAAAAACTGATTGTTTAAGTTCTTACAAAATTCTTTTCAAGGTTCTGGATAACTCCTCATCTTTTATTTCTTTGAGTCAGGCTTGATTTGATTTTTGTTTTTATGGCCGCTGGAAGTGAATTATATAGCTTAGTGTAGATATATTTATAATTAACTACCTGGTGGGTACCCGGCCTTGCTCGGATACAATAATTGATTTGACAGCGAAAGTAACTGTCTCCAAATAAATAAAAATTCATTTGAATATTTCAAAATTTATCTAAATCATAAAGTTCATTCATAAGTAGGTGTTTTCCACTTTGAAAATATCCTACCCAAAAAAAACCTTCTTCTTTTGAATATGCAATCTGTGGCTAACCAGAGTGCTAACCTAAATAAAACATGGCGGGTTCAATGTTTTTCATACTAATTTGAAAACGTCATAGCAACAGTTTTACATATTGGATTTCATTCAAATACTCTGTAAACCTTCCCGGCATTAATAAGAACAAACTGTGCTATTTTCAGCGAAACCGGTCCAGTGATTTTCGAGAACATCGAGGTCAAAAATACAAACAAACTTACATTGATTTTTATATATATATATAGAAGATTTATTATAGAAGAAAACAAGTTTTAAAATTAGGAATATTCATAACGTCATTCTGGTTCGCTGGTGAAAACAAAGCTGTTAAAATGTCCTATATAAACAAAAATCAGATAAGTGCATTCGAGACGTTATTTGAGAATTAATTGAGAATTATATTAGAAATTCTTAAAATTGAAGTATGGTATAGTTAAAAGAGATGGAAAGCAGTATTGTGGCATTAGCGCAGTTGGTTAGAGCGCTGGTCCTGGATAGACTGAAAAGTCTCAGATGCGACCGTTAGTTATTTTTATTTATTTTTCTCGTATTTCATTTAAGATTTGTTAATATTATTTTATTCAATGATTAAAAAAATATTACAATTAGGTTTATAAACTTCAATAAGTTATTAAAATAAAATAAAATATTTTCATATATATATATATACACGAGTACATCAAATTATTCTAAAATACGATTATTTTTTTTAATAAAAGAAAGACAATTATTCTCTTTTTACGAATAACCTGACAGTATTTGAAAATCTCCCACTACCATCACAGTAAGAGAGGAAGATGTTGCTTGTGTCGTAATGGAGGAATGGAGCCAGCCTAGGAATTGAACTCACGACGCATGGGTGAGGCCCAAACACGATGTCAACTCAGCCACTGACCGGTCATTACATTAAATTATCAATTATTATTATTATTTTTTTAATAATATTTATAATAGAAACCAAAAATTAAAACAAAACCAAAGAACAACGAAGGCACCTAATAAATATTTCGAATATAATGTTGTTTATTTTATATAATTATTTTTACATTTACATAATTATTTATTATCTCCTACCACTTATTGTTATTATTTTGTCTATACTTAGATATATGTAATTATTTTCAGTATACACCGTATTCCGATGAAGGAAGCATTGATTTTGAAACATGTTGATATTTATATATTAAAATAATGATTTAGGCAACGTAATTTTTTAAAATATTTAATTAAAATGATGCGACGTGAATTTGAATAAAATCATAATTATAACTGACGCGAATGTTGGGGAGTTTCGCTTTTACGAGATTTATTGGAATATTTCATTGTAAATCCAGATACAAGCGGTATTAACTACTCCCGTATCAAAAACGGTAGCTTAATAAACAAGTTATTATTTTAAATGGCCCACATTGACGGTGTGATCAATTCATCAAAGAGATAAACCGAGTGAAAAACAATCTCTTAAATAAGCAGAAAAATTTTTTGGTCAACGAAAATATTTTCAGAGAAAAGGTTTTATCCAACCCGACCTACAATACTTTAAAATCAATAATTCGCCTTGCAAAATGTAGTAAAACTTTGAAGATTTATTCGTATTTGCTTTTTTTTTTTGTATTGTAACACCAGGTAGTTTTTTTTTCTCTAAATACATGAAGATTTTCTAAGGTTACTACTTACGATACATACGTACAGTTTTTATAAATACGTTAACAGATTATCTGGTAAGACAGTACCATCTACAAAAGACATCACTTTGAAAAGAACAAGTCAATAATTATGAAATTATACTCGTCTGGCACACGGTACTGCAAACGCTCTGGTTTTTAGCGATTTCTCGGCCGAAAATCCCGGCTCGCAAGACGTTGGGCCAGTACTCAAAAATGGTCGTAAACATCGTTCTGTAGTCTGCTAACTCAAGTAATACTGCATTCTATAAGGGTAGTTAGGAAAATGTATATGGTTTCAAAATATAAAAAATTCTCAAATAGTAATTTTTTTCAATTCTTTGATATGCTTGCCAAAACGTTTGAACATAGATGTAGTATGAAAACCAGTGAAGGCAATTTTGAACGTTTTACCTAAAATTCTAGTACGTATTTCATAGAATTTAAAAGCAGGATTTTTGTTTTTTGAAAGGGTATACATTTTTTTAATTACCCGAATATATTGTACAGATAAATCATTCACAGTATTTTTTGCATTGACATATTATTAAAGTGTGCATTTGTGGGTGCTACCGAATTAAAAAAAAAGTTTCTCCGTAATTTTATTTGTTTTTCCATCTTACTCAGGCACCTAATTATTTATAATGCGATGCAATGCGAAATAATACAAAATAATGTGTTTTTGGTTTGAAATTTTGATGGCCTAGAAATATCATAGATTATTTAATTAAATATTCCAAGTAGAACACACCTTGGCACTTCGTTTAAATTAACATTTTAATTCTTTTTATAAGCCTAGAAAAAAATAAAGTATCAGTCCTAAAAAAAATTACGTACCCTTCTCCGGATATTGTTATATCGTTCATTGTGGCAAATTATGTTTTTTAGAATATGACCGAAAACATTCTAATATTCATGTCTAAAATAAAAAAAATGCTTTTCGGTGATTTTTTTTTGCGTAGATCGAAACATGCGACCGATGTTAAGAGGAACGGCTGCGCGGCCTGTTTCATACAAAACTTAATTTTGAATTTGAGGTCAAAGTACTCACACCTAAACCTAATGATACATTTTTTTTAAAATTAAAGGTTTAGTAAATATCTAGTATGCATGAGAAGTATTTCGTGCCATTCCTCTTTTAAATTCACGGAATAATTTTTAATACGTAGCCAGGAAGTTTGAAAAAAAAATTAAGATCATAAAAAATAAAATACGTTTGAAGCAGAGCTAGGTAATTTATTCAATTAGACTAATTGTTCTTTATATATTTTGTTATTGATACGTGTGTAATTATTACTTAAATTCAGTATACAGCCTTAGAGTTGTCAGAATAATAAGGTAAATTATGTCTCAATGTTGATTTACGGGGTACGTGGAAAGAAATTAAATATAATATAGGGCTGCATCCCCAAGTTTCGTCGTCGGCTCATAAATCTGAGTGATATGTAACTCAATCTTATCATTATTAATAATTGTTTTTGTGTTTAATTCGTAAAACTCCATTTAGTTTAAAAAATTTTTTTTTTTTAATTTAATGTAAATCAAATTTAATAATGTTATTATTAAGTTCTGCAAGTATTTTCAGTTTTTATTATTGTGACAGCTGTTACGGCGTTTAAGGTCATTTTCAAACTCTCCTTAGTTTGTCAAGGTCAGTTTCAAACTGTCCAGTTTAAAAATTGTCTTAAACGCCGAAATAGCTATCACAATAATGAAAACTAAAAATCTTGCAGAACTTAATAATAACATTATTAAATTTGATTTACATTAAATAAATAAAAAAAAAACTTATCAATATTACTCAAAAATATTATCTTTTTTAGTACCCAATTTTAAACGCATTTTTTTTCTTTACATATTTTTTCTGTATAGTACCTATCAAACACAAATATATAATTGTTTACTCTATGTTATTTGTTTTTCTCATCTCTTCATTTTTTCTGTACTATTCTTCACATCTCTTTATACATAATTATTATCCTTTTTTCTAGATATATTATATTTCCATAATAATGTCAATACTACCTTTTTTCACAACTATTTTTGTATAATGGCACATAACATGAACTAAACTTGTCAATTTGACTGTACTAAAACGGAATTTGTTACCAGTTGGACAGTCAAAGCTTTCTTACATTTTATTGTTTAATAATGTCTGTTTCAAATAAACAAATATTAAATAAAGATCAAAAGCAAAATATGGAAAGCAGCAAATTATTTAAAAAAAATATTGTTTTCTTTTCGATATTTCAGTTTTAAGTAGGTACCTGTATTTTGGCTTTGGAAATCTAGTTAGATCTTGATTACCTTATATTTAGATTTAATGAAGTGGAATAATATCTACTAATAATACACTAAGGAAATTAAGGATATTAGCCGTACCAGTCAGGTCACCTGAAAGATAAAAGAAATAAAATCGTATGGAATTTACCGATACCAATAAATATTGTGATCACATAACTGGTTAGTTCATAGCGTTTGGTTCCCACGCAGGCGTCTCTGTTTTAATAATTTGCTAGATAAGTCCTCCATCATTGCACGAGCAATTATTTAACACGATATTTTTTGTACAAAAAAAAATCTTTCTGCATATTTGGAAGGTTGGATATTGGTACCGCCGCCCCGGAAACTATTCGTTGGATGCCCACCGGCTGCTAGGTGAGTTGGATTGGGAGTGGTCGGTTGAGGGAAACCCCATGATCTATCCAGCCGGGACTCTCTATATCCTTCCTACTTGCACCGCAGTAGGAGGAATGGATTAATACTTCAGTCACTCTTGGACATACACTCTTGGACACACCCACATATTCCTACCCATCCCTGATACCGTTTTCCTTCCCAGAACCTCCTCTTCCACCTTTCCTGAAAAAAAATCCCCAAACAGCATCTTCAAAGACGGAGGGAAATTATTTTCACGGGCCTCCTGCATGAGTTAATGTAATATATATATTTATAGTGAATTTTATGAAACGTCCAATAATTTAAATAATATTTTTCACTCACACACATCTTCAAAAGCGGTATTTTTCGTATTGTTATGAAGCAGGTTCATAATAAGAAAGTTTAACAAGTTACCCCGGTATTACTTAAAAGCAAGAACTATTTTGTCTTGTTATAGTCTTGTGCCCGGCGAAATGGTTGACGCTCGGTAGGGGCGGGATTAACAAGCCCGAGCCGGGGGTCGACTCGGACGAGGGAATTAAGAACCACACTCTAGTCTTGGGGCTCGTCGAGATCGGTTGTTCTTATCCTCACTAGTGGTGGGCGTTTCAGTTTCTTTTTAAAAATAACCGAAGCCTCGGTTTCTCAAAATAAATGGTTACTTGAAACCGTCTAAAAATAACGTACTAAAAATTTTTTTTTTTTTTTTTGAGAAACGTTTATATATTTACAAAAATTGTTTATATCTAGTTTTCTAGTAAGTAGTTTCCCCAGAATAGCTAATCATATCCAGAGAAATTATTTTTTGACATTGACGATCAGAATGCCCGGGTCCAACGGATACAAATTTTTGCTTTCCGATGGGCAATTCCTGCGCACTAAAAGTTAAAAACGAATTGTGTCAGAAGAAGGTACTATTTTACATTACCTAATATGTTTCTGTATTTGTTTGTATATAATAAGACAAACAAAAATTTGTAGAGCGCCCTTGGGTGATTTTTCACAAATACGGCGCTATAAAAATCATCCAATTATTATTATTAAGTTAATAAAATATGGGGACGAGTTCGGGATCGACTTCGGCAATAATAATAAATAAACAAATAAAAGTATAATACGTAAACAATTATGACAAAAAAAACCACCCGCCACTCACATGTATATAAATAACGAAATGCGTTTTCAAATTAGATACCCACAGCAGATTCAATACGATATACTCGTCTTACAAAATATTATACAATATTATCCCCAGTACTTTCAAAATGCAACTGACTAAACAGTAAAATAATAATAATTATTATTATTAATAAGAAATAATAATAATAATTATTATTTTACTTGAGACGAGTCGGCGTTCTTGTAAACATTCAGTTTTTAATTACCTAGCCAGCTAAAGTGAAGGCGAATTGTAAAAATACGTACGCTTTGCTTCCTGAGCCACAATTCACGGTAAAAGGTTCACCCTTTTTTCTACGTTACTAAAATTAGCTGATGGACAATGCTGATATCAAGCTTGTGTATTTTGAGCGTCCCTAAAATTAAATTAAGAGCTGGATAAAACTTTTTGAGTATATCGGTCAAATTAGTTGATATTTCACAATACGCGAAAGTAAATGTCGCGTCATGTATTCTCCTTAGGCGTCTTTCCATATCGGTCCGTTAAATCTAGTCTATCTAAAATATTAAATAAAAGAAAGCGTTTCGCGTGAAACCGTTATTAAGCGGTTCGGTTTACGATTCTGCGTTGCGGGCGGGCGTTACGTTTTTAAAAACGGTTTACGATGAATCGCGTTCTGCGTTGCGGGCGGGCGTAACATTTTTTAAAGCGTTTATTTAAAACTGGTTACAGAGGATCGCGTTCAGGGGTTTAATTTTTTCCTAAAAAAATATTTTAAACGGGTTACGGTATATGGCGTTCGGCGTTGCGGACGTCAATTTAATTTTTTCGTTAGCGTAAATTTGCAACAGTTTACGACGGGTATGATGAGTTTGGTTAGTATTGCGGGGAGCTGTTTTAAATGTTCCGTGCGTAATTCTCAAACGAATTGTGCTCTACAGGAATCATTTCGGGCGGGTTTATTGCGGACGTAGTTATACGTTTTTTAAACGGTTTTTATAAAATCCTCGAAACGGTTGCAACCGTTTCCGAACTTAAACGCTTTCGAAAAAACGGTTTTACGTTTTTTTACTCACCTCTAATCCTCACCAGAAGTCTGTCGAATTGCCTGTCGGGTATTTTACCTCTTTTCTTTTTAATTTATTCTTTACCTTTGCTACTACAGAAATATTCTAAATTCAGTCAAACTTTCATTCTAACCTTTAAATGTGCTAAATGCATCCACAGAGAGATTTATATCTTTTCCTAGAAAGTCATTGCTATTCAATATAGGCCTTACACCAAGGTATTTTTGTAGCAAAAGATAATTGTTTTATTGAATTTTCTATTCCTGCATTTTACCTACATGTATGTGTTTAAATTTATATATTCTGTAAGCTGCGGTTTCTTCAATTGTGTTTAAACGAACTGAAAACACGACATATCCTTAGATTGAGCTAGTCGAGGATGTTGCAATTGTAGTTTGAATTTTTAGTAATTCTTAATAATATTTTAATGTAAATATGTAAGTTTATTTACGAACCGGATCATGGGATTTCGTTACGTTATAATATCTATCACAATTTACAAAAGAAAAATATAATTTAAAAATGTATACGGTTTTGATTCATCACAAAACTTATATAGAACCGAATTATTTCGTGCCTATGCAAAGCACACAACCTCATTTTTAAAGTCATAAATAGGGTATTTTTAAAAAATTATTATCATTTACTCTCCTACATTTATTGACGGCCTCCATCGTCGAGGGGTAAGGCTATCGACTACGAATCCGAAGGTCGCGGGTTCAAATCCCGGCGTGAGCAAGAAAATTTTGCCGTTTCACAATTAATTAATTTAAAAATAATATATAGTATATCTGCCCACGTTCCAGAGTGGAAAATTCTCTAAGAATCGCCCTGGTGGAAGACTACCATTCAGAATTGAAACGTTGCTTGAAATGGCTTTTAGCCGTGTTTGGTGACGAGATCTGAATAGCCAGGTATTTCCCCACCTTCCTCTTCCCCTTCTACTTCTCCTTCCCCTCCCCAATACCTTCAGCTTTACAACATTCCCCAATTGGGAATGCCATAGTCTCACTGGCTCCAGACGGCTGGGAGCAGTTGGGACTCTTGTGCGGTATTCATGTAAAAAAAATTTATTATACATAGTCATGTTATTTCTAACATTATATACGTGTATGTTAAAATACTAACTTTTACATCTAATTTTAGTTTCATTATTCAATGAGATGATTTCATATCATTTTAACCACGCGAATACATACAACAATTGCAAATAAATAATAATGCTCCATAATTAA